>JASDQU010100054.1:142468-248481 GCA_032191745.1 Picea mariana | reverse complement strand
CCCCCCCCCCCCTCTTCACTCCCCTACGTGGAGGAGTGTACATTCTTCTGAGGTCTAAACTCTTCATGGGGTATAAACACAGCTGAAAACAAAGACCTCTGAATCAGGAAGATAATCAGGCTACATAACCAACATTTGTGTTATAGATGAGATAATGGTTATTGAGGCTGGAAATTTTAGGAAGAAAGGATGTTGTTGGGATACTATAGATCTATGACTGCCATAGAGTGTAGACCATTAGCCTTTATGTTACTGATATGGTTCTCTCCTTGTGTGTGAAATCCTTGGCAAGATGGATGGATGAAGGACTGTGTAGCAGTTAAGGCATTCCTGAGCCTAAAAGGGTGAGTTCAACAAGGAAGAGGGAGCTCAAGAATGGCACAATGAGATGAATTCTTACTAGTAGCAGCTATGTGGAATAAAGAAAAATACTACCAACTGAAGTATGAAGACATCAATCTGGCACTTGGAAACAAGAGCACCATAAGGGTAACAAGCTTCAATAGCAATGACATGGAGATTTTTGAATACTTTTGATTATACATTGTATATAATGCACTAGGGATAGTGCATAAATAAGGGGGAGGTGAATGTAATATCCTCAGGATGAACCCCAATTGTAAATGTGCATATGTTTTATAGGCTATGAGCCATGATATTATAGGCTAGAGTGTTTGTACGATTATTAGACTGAAGATCCTAGATGCTAAATGGCCAGTGAACCTATCATTATAATATATAAAATCATTCATATTATTAATAAAATACATCACTACTGCAAACCAAGTCAGACAAAAGAGTATGGCGGTCTAGGAATCCATTAGAGGGAAAGGGGGCTGAGGGCTTAGGGAGGAGGGGCTGAAGCCTGAAAATAAAATAATATTATTCCTAAGTCCTAAAGTCTTATATAATGACTTATCCTCAGTTCCTATGGAGGAGGAACAAATTACAAGTGGGAACATGATAGTTCCTTTGGTTCCAAGTGTCATAAAGGGCACATCCATATATAATGTGGGGATTAAGTGTAATTTCAATCATTCTCACCATTCATTCTTTCCATTCATTCTATAAAGATTACCATGACTAGAGAGTGGAGATATGGATCTAAGAGTACTTTGCAAATCGTTGGTGGTATGGGCTGAAGAAGCAGGTTGTCGAGCCTGTGAGCATTAGAATGAAGAAGCATGCTTTTAGGCCTATGAGCATCGGTTGAGGAAGTAGGTTGTCAAGCCTATAAGCATTCTCTATGGGTGAGATAATTTTTAGGTGGGTGTTACAATTCTAGAGAAGATTTGTGTTCTAGGATCTACAGTGCTCATAGAATTCCTATCCAACCTATTGTTGAAGCCCCTAAAGGTAAGTGGGACAACTTAAGGAATTTTGAGCAGAGAAGTGGAACACTTCCTGGGGTGGGATATTCATGTGGGGAATGAGAGGCTATGAGGTAGGAACTATTGTTGGAATTGGCACTGAAATCTATGTGTTATTGTGTTACTGATTGGACCTTAGTGGACTGGTGAGAGAACCTTTTCCCTTATGGAGTCATAGCCCCAGCTTGGGAGTGACCCACTACTGAGAGATTATGAGCAGTGATGTCTATGGATAGGAGGAACATATGAGGTTTGCATGAAGTCGATGTTTACAATAAAATATAAGTGTCTCTTTATGTGTATTTACATGTTGATTACTATGTGTAATATATTTATTTCTATTGCAGTAATTGTATATTTATGAATGAATTATTGTGTGTTATCAGTTTTACATATTATTTCATATGCAAGGTATATTAATTAATAAATTAGCATTAGAGAGTCATATTTTTTATGTTTCTTTGCCTAGATTGGGGTTGGGGTTGGGGATGTTACATTTCCTTAGGTTCCTTCTCATTCCTTCGCGATATTCAAGTGATAGCTTTGTAATTGAGGATGAAGATTTGGCTTCATTTGATTCTTTTGGCCTTGTCTTGGGATGTATATGGAAGGGTTGTGGTGATGCCTCCTTGCATGACTTTGTCCATATCTTCTTGCTCCATGAGTTTTATTTTATGACTAGTTATGGTATGGTTAATGTTCCGACTCATTATCGTTTTGTGTTTGACTTATCCTTATTTTGGTTTGTGATGAATAATATGGGTAGATGTTATGATACAATGTTGGGACGATTTCATTGGTCATATGATTATACCTAACATTTCAACTAACATAGATTAATGTAGGTTAGGTAGGGTATTTGGATCTTGCATTTCATTTGTATATATCTTGCATCATGCATCCATGCTAGTATAGGATTACATATTCTTATACATATTTCATTCTCATTTGTATATAATAGATAAATGTTAGGAAATTTCACTTAATCATTGTATGATATTGCCTCACCATTTTCTAATTTAGTGAATTGTTTTCTTTTCAGCATGGTTTTGGATTTATCGCTAACTTCGGTGGATTAGATCCACTAGATGATACTTGTAAAGGGATTTGTTGTTTGAAGCGTGAACAGGATTGCAAGTCTTGGACAACAAAAGTGATATAAATCAGATCCGACAAGAAATATTGGCTATCCAAACAAGCTCTAAGATGATCAACACATGATTTTTTTAAGGATATGGATGATGAAGGGCATCAACTTGTTAGCGTGAAGGGCCCCGTGCCATCACGATTGATGTCAATTTTTATATGTAATATATGTAAAGTTAGGCAATATGTTGTTGTACATAAATAAATATTGAGACTTTCATGAGACCCTTTCCATGTGGGAGGAAAAAAAAAATGAATAAAAGGAGCAATGGAATATAGAGAATTTGAAGCGTTGGGGATGCATGAACTTCCATCTATCCTCTTGGTTGACTCAATTCACTATATTATGTTTCCCCATAATGAGAAAATGGTTCTTGGTTGTGAATGATGTAAAGAGGCTGCCAAAATGTCACTAAAGAGCATAGAGACGAACCAAAGAGACTGTAACTTGCCAATTGTTAAATAATAAAGATCCTGGCCGAAGAAAAAATAATGTTGGTTTCCCCGTTCATATTTCTAGGGTAAATTATGAGTTATGTGTGATGATTATTTGTGGTTTCATTGTTCATGAATGGTTAATGTATGCATTTTAACTTAATGGGTGTCTATGTATTTTTTAGAAAAGGGAACTTCATGTCAATTATTGTTTGATATCATCTTATATTAATATGGTCCTCATGGGTCTATAAGCTAGACTAACAACTCTTTAATATTACCCATACATTCATTCTGGAGTTGGAAATCAATGGCTATCCTTTTGGAGTCGTTGCTATTTACTTGGGGGTTTCTAATTTCATTTTTAGATTCGTTGGGTACATTCTTGAATTTGTTAGGCATTTCTCTTTGCCCACACACACACACACACACACACACACACACACACACACACACACACACACATATATATATATATATCGAAATTTGTGGTTGTCTAGGAATTCATTAGCTACCCATGAACCATATACATTTTTTTACAATTTCACCCACTACCAATTTCACCCCAATTGTTTTCCTATGTTGTTGAATGCCAAACTTGATTTCCAAACGTTGTTTACTCACTGTGGGTTACCAAAATCGCCCCTGGATGTTTTTATTCATTTTGGGTCATCAAAATCATTCTCTAAACGTTTTTACATGCTTTAATTTGTCAATCTATCCCTTATTATTTTATTTTCAATTGTTAGTCACCAAATATGACTTGTAAGGGGTTTCCCTTCACAACTGGTTGTCGAATACACCTCTTAGTTATTTTTTTTAATCACGAATCGAACCATTCTGACTGGGTTTTCTATTTGGTTGATTCCCTTTTCGTATTCAACCAACAATCACTTATGGTTTCATATTTTAACCTTGTACAATATTTATTGCAAACGGATTTTCAGTAAAAGAACAAAAAATATACAATGGAAAATACAAACATTACACAAAGATTTTTCCCCTGGAAACTCAAACCGGGAAAACCAACATATTCTATATTCATTCATTGTGATACATTGTTTACAATACAATATACATATAGGAGCCAATGACATCCAAAACCCTAACCCAATGACTTGGATTAGTCAAAAACCCTAATTCCTTAACCAGAAATAGAAAACCATCGACAAAGAAACCATGTGTCAAAAAACCACCTAAATATGTGACACGTTTCCTGAGGCAAAAATGTTTTTTTGGGGGGCGCTTCCCTGAACCCCCGTGCAGGGGGATTCGTCCCCCTACACGCCCGGCTCAACGCATGGACACTACTACTTGTGCAAAGAATATGACACACCCAACAATAGTCAACCAAAATCCACCCACATTTTGAACGAGTTTTCTTTTGGTTGGTTTGGATCCCTTGGTCGACCTGAATTTGGTTGAATCAACTTGGTTGACTTGCATTGCCTCTGACTTGACTTGCCTCCCTTCTAGCTCATATTTCTAACTTGAATTCCAGGTAGTGAGCTTCATTTTTATTTTGGATGACTCGACTTGTGTATTGGTTGGTTGAGTATTTTCCTGTCATCTAAAGATCTAAGGTTATAATTGTTTTTTTTTTCATAGATTTTTGTGTTGGTGAAATGGTGAGACTATAAGCCTCACGTTTAGAAATCAAATGGTATCAAAAAACAAGTTTGAATGCATTCAATGAGACATGTATGGTAAGTACCTGCAATGATTACAAAATAAGTGGAAAATAGTTGTTTCTAGGGCTAGAGCATAGTAGGGAATCAAGAATGTTGAGGGAATATTATGAAGGAGAAGAGGAAGAAGATTACAGGGTCAGGTTGGATCAATTTGAGTAGATTTTTACAATGTTGAAATAAATGGTTTCATAATTGTTGGAAACGAAGAGCAAGGAAGTTCCATCAACATAGGCTTGTCATGAAGGACCCAAGAAGGAAGAAAATAAGTCAAAGATAGAGTGTAAGATGAGCCAGAGATGGGAGAGTGTAGATGCAACAAGACACATGTACCTTTTAATGTTGAGGCCAAGGTGAACATTAAGCCATATATTGGGGAAGTGGATGCTATTAGGATGAACTAATGGCTACAACAGATGGAAGTATATTTTAGCATGCATGAAGTAACTGGGAAAAAAAAAAAAATTTCTCAGTTGAAGATTGAAGGCCATGCTTTGAAAAGGTGGGAGAGTGATGCAATAAGTAGACCACTAGGAAATGAGCCACCAGTGACTGATTAGGATATGTCCAAGGACATGATCAAATCTCAATTTTATACAATAGGATATGAGGAACACCAAAAAATAGTATGGAATTACTTCATGCAGAGACAAGGACAATTAGTGCAGGACTTCACGACGGAGTTTAGGAAGAGAGAAATTCATATGGAAGTATCTCTCAAAAGTCCAATCATGTTATTCAAGTATTTGGGGGAATTTTTGTCATATATTCCTAGAAAAATGATGTTATTTAGGTCTAATACAATTGATGAGGCCAGTACTCAAGCACAATACCTTGAAGGAGACAAGAAGAAGCCACAAACTACTCACAAGTAGGTAGAAAAACAAGAACAATAGAGAAAGAGGAAAACATGAAGAAGTGGAATGAGAAGAAGATTGTGGTAGCCACATAAGAAGAAACAAATTCCATCCAAAAATGTAAATAATGTGATTGAAAGGGACACATCGAGGATAAATGTTGGAAAATACACCCTGAGAAGCACCCCAAATATTTTCAGAAGAGGAAGAAGAAAGCATTGATATCAGTGGATGTTGGGGAATAGGTGGATAGCACATCAAACCTAGAAGGGAAGATTAACCACACTAATGTTCAGAAATAGATGGCATTAGTTGGTTGCAATCACAAGGAGGAGAAAATTATGACTGAAATTTTCTGCATTAAAATCCACAGGAAGCAAAGCAACAGGGATTGTTTGTTTGATCCCGGTTCACAATCCAACTTGATATCTACGAAACTAGTTGAGAAGCTTAGTTTGGAGACTCAAGATCATCCACATCCATACCCCCTAGGCTGGGTAAGGCAAGATGTAGAATTGAAAGTGAGGAAATACTGCAAATTTAAGTTTTCCATCAATCAAAACTTTCCTAATGAACTAGTTGCATATGTGGTTCCTTTGGAGATATGTGGAGTCATACAGGGAAATTCATATTTGTACATGAGGGATGCAATTTTTAGAAGGAGAGAGAACCAATATAGGCTAGTAAAGGATCGGAAATATTATTCCATAAATGCACACAAGGAAAAAGCTAAGCTCTCTCTAATTAGTGCTCATAAGGCAAGAAGAATCATGGGCAGTATAAAGAAGTTTGTCTTGTTGTTCCTGAGAGAAGGAATGAAACAAGGAGAATGCAATGAGTTGGAGATGAATGAATCCTTGGAAGGATGTAGTGATGGATAGTGTAAACAACTACAACAACTGATTGAATCCTATAGTGAAGTGTTTCGAGAGCCTCAAGGACTTCCACCCAAGAGAGAGGTTGAACATGAGATTCAGTTGTTTTTGGAGTCACCACTTCCAAAAATTGGACTATATAAGCAGTCTGTCATCAAACAAGATGAAGTAAAGAAGAAAATATAGCATTTTTTGGAGCATGGAGTCATCATACCATGTACATCACCATGTGTTTCACCCATCATCATGGTTCCAAAGAAATATGGAAGATGGTGAATGTGTATTGACTATCGTGCCCTAAATAAGATCACCATCAAGAATAGATATCATTTTACAAGGATTGATTACTTTTTAGATCAGTTGCAATAAGCCAAATTATTCACTAAGATGGACCTTAAATTAGTCTACCACCAAGTGTGTATCAAGGTGAAATATGCATGTAAGACATTGTTCAAAACAAGACAAGGTTTGGACAAGTGGTTAGTAATGCCTTTTGGATTATGAAATGCAACTACATAATTTATGAGACTAATGAATGATGTGTTATTCCCCTTCATTGAATATTTTGTAATAGTATATCTAGATGACATACTAATATTTACAAATACTTTGCAAGAGAAACTATCACATGTGACACGTGTATTAGATACTTTGAGGAAGACTCAGTTGATTTCCAACTTACAAAAATGTGAGTTTGGAAATACCTGCTTGATATATCTTGGACACATGATTGGAGTAGGAGAGTTGAGGGTAGATCTAGAGAAGATTGCAACCATCAACCAATGGCCCATTCCTACCAATGTGATATGGGTTAGGAGTTTCATGGGAGAAACTCAATATTTGATTAAATTCCTTGTAAAATTATTCATAGTAGCAATGCCATTGCATGCCATAACTACCACAGGAAAGAGATTTCATTGGGGTTCGACACACCAAAGAGAATTTAAATACTTGAAGAAGAAAATTAGTGATTCTCCAGTCTTATCCATGTCAAATTCTTAGTGACTTTTTGAGCTAGATACTTATGATGGTGGATGCATTAGGAGCAGTACTCATACAAGGAGGAAGTCCTATGTTCTACCATTAAGAATTGTTTCATGGAGCGGTGCTTAACTATCCCGCATATGATAAGGAGCTCTTTACAATTGTACAAGTACTGAAGAAGTGGAAGCATTACCTCTTTGGAAAGAGACTATCATACACATAGATCATCGTCCCTTTCAATATCTACAGATTCATAGAAAGATGCATCAGGTGAGGCATTACAAGTGGCTAGTTTTCTTGCATCAATTTCATTTATTAATTAAGTACAAGAAAGGAGTCACGAATAAACTAGAAGACATGCTCTCCTGACCATCACTGAAGCAGATTGCAGTGATTGGAATGATAATGCAACTTGATCCTTTCACTCATGAACTTCTGAGTGAATATTAGGAGGGAGATGAGAATTTCAGAGGAGTCTACAATCAACTAAAGGAGAGGTTGGTTGTTTCAAGGAAGGAAATGAATATCACCTACAAAATGGGATGTTGTACAAACTATACAAACTATGCATACCCTGGGACAAAAGGGTTCAATTGATGAGAGAATCACACGCTTCTAGGGTTTCTCAACATTTTTTCGTGAAAAAGATAATGGTGAATCTGCAGCAGTATGTGTATTGGTCGAAGATGAAAAAGCGAGTGGAAACGTTTTTTATAGGATACACTATTTGTAACACTAGCAAGCCAAGCAATCAGAAACCATGCTTGTACATGACATTGCCAATACCAAGTAGGCCTTGGGAGAGCATCTCCGTGGATTTTGTTGGAGGTTTTCCTATGAATCATATAGGCCATGACTAATTTTTTTCGTAATAGAGTGCTTCAAAAAAATGTATGTGCTCATTCCCTATAAGAAGAAAATTAGTGGACGAGAGGTTAATGAACTATTCTTTAGCCATGTCTAGGCACATTTCGGATTCCGAGCCTCCGTCATATTTGATAGGGACAACAGGTTCTTGGGTAGATTTTGGAAAGTGCTTTGGGAAAGAATGGATAGAAAGTTGAAGTACTTTATTTCCTTCCATCCTCATACTAATGGGAAAACTGAGGCAGTGAATAGGATGTTGGTGCAATTGTTGTTAGGTTACAAAAATAGACATCCAAATACTTGGGATGAGCAGATAGTCAACATTCAACACTCTCACAATCAAGAACTTCATTCTTCCACCAATAAGTATCCTTTTGAGACTTGTTTTGTTCATTGACCTCCTTCACCATTTGACATTGTTTATGGATAGTAGAAGGAAGAAAAAAGACTAAAAGGAGAAGAATAGAAGGCAAGATCATTCATGGAAAAGATCAGGCATATACATCTAAGGGTTCAAGAGCAACTCAAGAAGAGACAACAATCATATAAATCTAGACATGATCAACATAGGGAGGATCATAAATTCCATGTTGGAGAAAACACATGGCTCTATATCTGTAAGGAATGAATACAAAGTGCAATGAAGAAACCCAAGCCCCTTAAATATGCACCATTTGAGATCATTGAAAAAGTTAATGAGAATTCCTTCTAGTTGAAATTCCACCCTATATTCACGTCAATTCAATGGTGAACGTGGAATATTTGAAGTTGTTCGAACCTTCCATGATGGATGAGGAGGAAGAACATAAGGTTTTCCCAATGTGGAAGACCTTGCACCTCGTGGTATTGAGGAGTTGAAGGAAGATATAGTTATGCAACACAAGGAGTGGTCAACTCACAGAGGACAACACGAAATGTGGAAGATTGGTCTCAAGGGATAGACTGTAAGGAAAGCGAAGCGGTATGAGAGGAACCATATTACAACCAAGTTCACTCATCTATCCTTGGCATATTTTGGGGACCAAAAGCCTCCCAATGGGGAGTTGTGATCTGAATCATATTCGAAAAGAACTATTGGATATTGGCACAAGCTCTAATATGATCAACACATGCATTGTTTAAGGCTATGGACTAAGAAGGAGATCAACTTGTTAGTGTGAAGGGCCCCATGCCACCATGATTGATGTCCATTTTTGTATGTAATATATGTAAAGTTAAGCAATATATTTTTTTACATAAAGAAATAATGATACTTTCATGAGACCCTTTACATGTGGGAGAAAAGAAAAAAAATAAAGAAAAGAAGGATAAATGGACTAGAGAGAAGTTGAAGCATTGGGGACACCTGACCTTCCATCTATCCTCCCAATCAACTTAGTCCGCTATATTATGTTTCCCCATAATGAGAAAATGATTCTTTGGTTGTGAATGATGTAAAGAGGCTGCCCATATGTCATTTAGGAGCATAGAGACGAACCGAATATCATGCAACTTGTTTATTGCTGAATAACAAAGAGCATGACTGAAGCCAAAAGAATGTTGGTTTTCCTGTTTGGGTTTCCAGGGTAAATCATGAGTTTATGTATGATGATTTTTTGTTGTTTCATTGTTCATGAATGGTTAATGTGTGCACTGTAACTTAATGGGTGTCTACATATTTTTTAGCAAAGGGAACTTTGTGCTAATTACTATTTGAGATTGTATTTCATTAATATGGTCCCCGTGGGTCTATAATCCAAAATAAAAACTATTTAATCTTACACATACATTGATTCTGAAGTTGGAAGTTGATAGTTATCCTTCTGGAAGTGTTGTTATTTACTTGGGGGTTTCTAATTTCGTTTTTAGAGTCGTTGGGTACATTCTTGACTTTGTTGGGAATTTTACTTCTCCCATAAATCATAGATGGAAAATATATCGAAAGGTGTGTTTGTATGGGAATTCATTAGCTACCCATGAACCATATACACATTTTTACAATTTCACCCACTACCAATTTCACCCCAAACATTTTCCTCTATCGTTGAATGTCAAACTTGACTTCCAAACATTTTTCACTCGATGTGGGTAGACATAATCTCCCTTGGACATTTTTCTTCATTGCGGGTCACCAAAATTTCTCTCTAAATGTTTTTACATGGCTTCGGTTGTCAATTTTTCCGTTATTATTTACTTTTCAATTATTGGTCACAAAATCCAACTTGTAAGGAGTTTCCTGTCACAGATGGTCACTGAATCCACCTCTTAGTTGTTTTTTAATCATGGATCAACCCATTCGGAATGAGTTTTCCTTTTGGTAGATTCCCCTTTCTCATTCGACTAGAAATCACTTTCGGTTGACCAAAAGCTTCCCACAATTGACCGATTTTTCATTTTGTCAGTTTGTCTCCCTTGGTCAACCCAAATTTGGTTGACTTGACTTGTTTGACTTTTCTTGCCTCCAAATCAATTTTCCTCTCTTCCAACTCATATTTTTGACTCATTTTTTTGAATCAAATTATGGGTAGTCGAATTCATTTTTATTTGGGCTGACTCGACTTGTGGATTGGTTGGTTGAGTCTCTTCTTGTTATCTAAAGAGATAAGGTTATATTTATTTTTTTTAGATATTTCCATGTTGATGAAATGGTGATACTATAAGCCTCTCATTTATAGATCAAAGAGATGTTGAGGTTCTCATGTGCTCTATGGTGAGCACATGTCTCCATGTTGAAGCTAGTTGTTACGCCCCATTCCTAGGGGTAACTAGAAGAGATCATGTCTCGTGGCCCACAATGGAGAACATGATCCTAACCATGATGATGATAAACATGTCCATAGATGACATCCTAACAACCCCTCTCACCTTTACAACTATAGGTAAAAAAAGACTCATCACATCCAAGAAACCCAAAGTATGGGAGTTAGTAAGATAGCATCATCATGAGGTATGTTAATCCTTATTTCATGCAAAGTGTTGTGCTTAATTTGCCGGGCATGTGGATGAGGATATTTTGTTGAATTTGGATAATGGATCACTAGCTTGGGAAATTGTGTTAGTTTCCTTGTTTCACCTTGGTGGTCACCTTCTATGCCCTAGTCTCGTGTTGTTGTTTCCTAGGTAAAAGGGGTACTACCAGGGGGCCCTCACAAGCGTAACATTCCAATCCCCACCATACTTAAAAATTTATATCATGGAACCTCTCATAGTGTACTAAACTTCAATAATGGATCATGGTCCATTCTCTCATGACAAGAGGGGATAAATGTTGAGAGGTTGATTGCAACTACTAATAAAAGAATAAGAAAATGATGCTAAATAATGAAAGGAATGATAGAAAAGGACTTTAAAAAAACAATCCAAACTTGAGCTCTACCCTTTATGTGCTCACCCCAGTCCTAAGAAATGATTCTATAGCTTGAAACATTATACAATAAGACTTGAAAATATGATAAGAGGACAAACAAAAAAGAAAATAAATGGGTTTGGAAAAAATGGCACTTAGAAAGTGGTAACTCAAGAGTAAGTGCACCCTCCGCAAAGGCACTCATAGAAATGGATTAAATGAGACCACAAGCCATGAAGTAATCCCTAAACCCATATCACTTTCACACTTACTCTCAAAGGGTTTCTTTACTTCATGCTTCCCTAGGGACCTATCACTCTACCTAGGTCCTTTTATTTCTTATCTAGGTTGGCACACCTAATAGGGTTAGATGAATGCCCTCCCATACTTAAAATTTTCAACTCACATGGGGTCATGGGCTGGTGTGATGCTTGAAATGAATAATGAGGTGAATTTTTTACATGGTTTGTATCTTAAGTTACAACTTACTTTGCATGCTTTAAGGACTAATGGTTCTTGTGAACCATGGCTAACATTCTCTTATACTTTGTTTTGTCTTGGATGACCTTGGCATGGTTCTTTGATGGACGTCCTAAGATTTTACCTATGATGTTGTTCCTTTATTGTAGAACCTCGGCACATGTTATCGAGAAAAATGGCTCATATTGTGACTCACCAACCCCAGACATCGAACCTTGGATGATGGGCATATGGTCTTGGTTTGATCATATTCGGTCATGATGGCACATACATGGGATTGAATCCCATAGGTTGGGTAAAGTACCCAATAGCTTATTTTCCCATTGAATTAGGGACATTTCAGTAGAAAACAACCAAATACCTTGCAAATACGAGATGAAACTCCCTCCAACCTGAAAAAAGAACTTATATCCTGGATGTAGGTATGATTTTAATGATGAAATCATCTTCTAGGGTTTGATGGATATAGGATTTTTTGGACACATGGGGTATTGATGATGGTTGGCATGTATTTGAGGGAGGAGAGACATCATTTTCTCCCACCTCACCTTGATTGGTGCCACGTGGCCTTTGGAGGCATCCTTTCCCAAGAGGGCTTGACATCTCACATGTGTGGCTCATTTATGATGTTTTTTTCATTTATTACATTTTGTAAGGGTTGAATGGGAGGTCAACCCCACTTGAATTAGTATTATGTTATGCTATGTCGACAAATTGCTAGCCTAGTCTCATCTATAAAGGATGGAACTCATTTTCGTTTGGATGATCATCATTCCTCACCATTTTGGGGGTAACACTTCTAGTGATTTGCTATTTCAACCTTCTTGGTCTTTCTCTCTCATGCACTATACGTGGAAATGGTCTCTTGTGGATGATTTGTTGATTTTGGATGGATAATTCTGCAATTAGGGTTTTGTTCTCTTGTCTTTTTAGATAAAGGAAGTGATTTTATGCAATTGTATGGTATATTTTTTATTTAAATGGTGAAATTGTTATTTTGTTGCAAGGATTTGTGATTCTTGAAACCTTGAAAGAGGAACATAAGTGCTTCTTCCTCTCACAAAGTTTTACTTGTCCAAAATTTGTGAATTGTCCTTGCTAGGGTTGGAACCCTAAATCCCTAATGTGTTATAACTTTAATATTATGTTTGGTCAAATGTTGGTTTTAATGAACAAAAATAAGTACACATAAACAATTATCAAGTAGGGGACACCAAGAGTTTACATTCAAGAAACCCCCAAAGGGAAAAATTCTATTCAATTAATCATTCCCATGTGTGTTTCTATTGTACAATTGGTCCTAGCTTTATATAACTTTTGGTGACCAAAACAACGATCATAATTGGATATTTAGTTCAACCATATGCATAACTATCTCCAATAGTTTCTCCTTAAATATTTCCATGAATCTCCCAAACAATGTTCATCCTTGATATCTCTCTTTTTCCCTCATCTTTGATTATTATGTAGACTTATGCTTGGTCCACATCATTACAAAGCCATCATAGAATTTAGACACTATTCATGATTCACAAGTAAAAGTTAATCTTGCATACTCCCCCTTAACGAATACTTGTGATCTCAATGTGTAATCATCATCCTTTGTCTTTTGAACTAGTCCCATTTGTTGATGTTTGGACAATATCAGGAAGACATTCTCTTAGAATAGTAATTAATAATATAATTATTGATTATTAAATATCATATATAATAATAAAATGATAATAATAAATATTTATTGATTATTCAAGGGATGCATCCTTTCATGGATGGTCACCATATGTTCCCTATATGTGGAACACTCATCATTGTAATAATATATCAATCATATCTTATATGAAGAAAAACATGGTATCATAGGGAGACTAGGCTCAACTCCTTCATAGGAGGGCCCAGGAAAATAAGAGTAGAGTAAAATGTTGGGAGTGTTAAATTTATAGGATTGTTACAATCTCTATGTACAACATATTTACGTTTTTTACTCCTACCTAAATTATAGAAAGAATTCCATAAATTATGGTGGGCAGTAATTTCTAGTAAAAATGTCTAATTACCTAAATATGAGGAATGTACTGCATATTTACTTCTACTAAAAATGTTGGGAGTGTTAAATTTATGGGATTGTTACAATCTCTATGTACAACATATTTACATTTTTTACTCCTACCTAAATTATAGAAAGAATTCCATAAATTATGGTGGGCTACCTATATTTATGCAAAGAATCGCATGAATTGTGGAGGAACAATTTAACAAAGTCAAATGCTATGTGGATGGATTATAACCAAATTAATCTTTGGGCAATTACGGTACTCTCCAACTATTTAAAAGAAAGAAAATTTAATTTAATTTTAAATTTAATTTTTCAAAGAGACATGTCTTTTTTTTTGGATCAATCTAATATTACTATAAAAGACACTTTAAAGACACAACAATAGACACACATATTTTTTCTCTCTCATACGTCGGATAAGTGATCTAAGGAAGAGACTAAGAAGCTGAAATTTTCTAAGTTACTTAGTGATGTTCTAGTGTTTACTAAAGTAATATTGTATATCATTGGAAGTAATTACCACTTGCGGAAAATTGTGCTTGTTTAATTTAACACTAGAAAATCAACATGGGTAGTCATATGACATAGAGTATATGATGGATGTGTGTTGGTCATCGTATGACATCGAGTATATGATGGATGTGTGTTGGTCACCATATGACATCAAGTATATGATGGATGTGTGTTGGTAATAGTAGAAGACATATTATTTGGAGGGTCATGGTATATAGTTGTGCACAAGATAAATTGATCTCCTCTAGGAGATTCCTTTTGTTGTTCTTGTTTCTTGTTCTGGGAAGGTCACATGTAATAGCTCTAAGGAGCCATAATGACAGTCACGGGAGGCAGACATGGAGGGAAATACCTTCCAACATGATATCAAGGAGAGACATTACCAGACATGATTCTCAGAGACAGGAAGTATCTAGGACCTATGTACCTCCTAGGATGGGACCATGCCAAATAGCAGGGACAGTTCCAAAGAACATAGATACAACGAGTCAAGACCGATTGTAGCACAACTATGGTAGATCTAGTAGAGGAGGAAAACACATTATGAGACTCAAAGGGAGAAGGTGTAGCAGTCCCAGTACATGAGTCGATCCATGAGATGTTGAGGAAGTAGGAATGGCATCAGTTCCAGTGTATGTAGAGGCACTCCCGGAGAGGGAGGCGACACTACATCTAGAGGGAGCAGAGATTGAGTTACCTCCAGAGAAGGAGGAAGAGATACCTTCAGTGTCAAAGGGAGAACATATAGGGGAGGAGTCACCTCCAACTCCAGAGGGAGTGTTGATATTTTTCAGCTTCCTGAGACATTGGTTTCATGAGGGAACCTTGATATATAAAGTATGGTACAAGATGACTTAGCATGATCAACATTTACCTATTTTCATGTGGGAAAAGGCATCCATGAATACAATTTATTTTCAGAACAAAATTCCTCATAAGACTTTGAGGAACAAGATGCCCGAGGAGGCCTTGACTGGAGTGAAGCTTAAGGTTGGACACTTCAGGATATTTGGGTGTCCAATACACATTCATGTACCCAAGTGTTGGGTATGTGTTATATTATTTGCACGAGTAGTAGTGTCTTTGTTGCGTCAGGAACACAGGGGGGGTTGAAGGGGGGCCTCTAGTCCCCTCCTTGGGGAGTGCAGGGGGGAGAAATTTCCCCGCATGGGGGTTCTAGGGCAGTGCCCCCGAGAATTTTTTTTCCTCAGGAAATGTGTCACATTTTTCCTTGTTTTTCGTGTTTCCTTGATTTTCATGTTTCCTTGATTTTTGTGTCCATTGTTGGGAGGTTTTTTGGCACATGGTTTTTTGCTGGTGGTTTTCTATTTTCGGTTAAGGAATTAGGGTTGTTGACTAATCCAGGTCATTGGGTTAGGGTTTTGGATGGCACTGACTCCTATATGTATATTGTATTATAAACGATGTATCACTATGAATGAATATAGAATATGTTGGTTCTCCCAGTTTGGGTTTCCAAGAGAAAAATATCTGTGTAATGTTTGTATTTTCCATTGTATCTTTTCTGTTCTTTTACTGAAAATCTGTTTGTAGTAAATATTGTACAAGGTTAAAATCTACATTTGGTATTAGAGCTTTGTTGACTTCAAGGGGACACCTTTGTGGTCAAGGGTTTGGCTTGGGACTGTGATAATCCTTGTTACAGAGGGAGATCCATGGTATTGATTTTTCAAGTGAAAATAAATGGCGAGCAATTTGAAAATGGAGATCGAGAAGTTTAATGGGAAATTTTTTTATTTGTGGAAGCTCAAGATGGAAGATCTGTTGGTGGAAAAATATCAGTGGATCGTAGTAGATCTAGGTACTTCACCTACAAGAACTTCAACAAATGACCGGAAAAAGTTGGATCGAAAGGCGAAGAGCACAATCCGGCTGTGTCTCTCAAAATCAGTATTATTGAATGTGTCAGAGGAAGCTACAGCCAAGGATTTATGGGATAAGTTGGGGAATTTGTATCAGTCTAAGTCCCTAGTAAATAAAATATTCTTAAGAAATAAGTTGTATAAACTGAGGATGAGAAATGGAGACTCGGTGGCAGAGAATTTGAACACCTTCAATACTATGGTAAGTCAGTTAGTATTTGTTGAGATTAAAATTCCAGATGAAGATAAGTGTATCATTTTGCTGTGTTCTTTACCAGACTCGTGGGATATTATGGTTGTGGCCANTGTGTTCTTTACCAGACTCGTGGGATATTCTGGTTGTGGCCATAGGTAGTAATACAACTACCTTGAAGTTTGATGAAGTGGCCACATCCTTGTTGTCGGAGGAGATAAGACAGAAGAATATGGAAGGACAAAGCACAGACGCATTATTTACAAGAGGACGCTCGCAGGAAAGTGTTGGCAAATATTGCACAGACAGTGAATGCATGTTGGCTAAAGACAGCGAATCAGCGAATGGTTTTCATTGATGGGAACAGACAGTGAATCAGCGAATGATGGAGGTCATTGATGGCAAGTTTGTATCAGACAGGGATCCCATTACAACAAGCTTTCATGATTCAATAGTAGTCATTGGATCATCAAAATGAATCTGGATCGTTGATTCAAGTCTGTATCAGAGTTTCGGGCATCGCGATTTGTAAGTGACAAGAACTTTGAATATTAGAAATGCCGAAATTGCGATATGCGATATGGTGATTTAATCATAGCCGACAGTCGTCAGATCTGCAGAAGCTGCGAGGGAGATAAGCCATCGGGATATCGGAGTTCTCAAGGTCGTGAGAACAGGGACATTGAAAGACTCGATATCCCGACATAATCGGGACCGTCCATCTGGGAAGGACAGGTGGCAAGAGATCGAGAGATCTCGCGAACTTGGGAATTCGCAGGTTGAAAGTCCAAACATTGGGTACTCCAAGTCGCGAGGTCACGAGGTAGCGAGAGAAGGACAGCCATCGGATCCAGATCACAGGAGGACCGTTGATCTTATACCATATCGGAGTTTCACGAATTGGGATATGGTAAGGATTGCAACATGAATTGCGAAATCACGATATGTGAAGTCACGATGGATTTGCAGCCGTTAGATCAAGAAATGATCTGAACCGTTGATCTGATTTCCTTATGGAATTTCGCAGATCGAGATTTGGAGATGACAAGAACATTCAACATAAGGAATTACAAATTCGTGATATGCGAAATCGCGAAAGCACCTTTTACATAAAGCCTTGGTCACAGCTCTTGGTTACAGGAAGAGAAGGTGTGAGTCCAGATAAGCTCCATTTCGAAGTTTCGGAGATCGCGATGTGAAAGTGTCGAGACACTTGGGCAAAGAAATGCCGAAATGCCGAAACCCGATTAAAAAGGCAAGAACAATAAATATTATCCAACGGTGCGGATAAACCTTGATTGTGATCGAAAGGTTACCGTTCATTCTTGCAGTTAACTCCTCTGTTACGAATATGTTAAGTGAAACGGATTCGTGATTGTAAAGGTGCTAACGTTTCAGTTACAGGGATAGTTGTCATTGTTCTTGCCAAATGGAGATGGGAAGTTGGATCGTCTGTTCAAGTGCATAAAAGAAGTTGAAACAGACTGTGTCGAGTGGTCTGTTCAAAAGAGAAAATAAATAAACAGACAAAAAAAAAAATGAGCACAGGTACAATATGAAATTGAGAAAATGTGTATCGGGAGATGAAATGGAGAGCAAAAGTAGAGTAGAATAACAGACAGAACAGAAGCAGAGCAAAATGAGCAGAAAAAGTTGATGCAGAGCAGACCTGCTAAACAAATAGAAGAAGAGAAGAATTGGAGAACAATTTATTGAAGATCAGAGACTGTGAAAGACTGGTAAGAATTGATTTATCTGCATAAGTTGTCTGTGTGTTCATTATTTATATATTTAAGGGTGGTTGGGAGGTGCTCGGGAGGACTGTTGTACTCAGAAGTTCAAGTGGGGGCTTGAACACAGGAAGTTGTAGCTTCCATCTAGTTGTAGCCAGAGAAACAAGGGTGGTAGGGTGGTGCTAGGGAGAACAGGTGTTCTCTGTTATTCAAGTTGGAGCCTGTGTAACTGGAAGTTGGTGCTTCCATCCAGTTGGTGCTGGAACATTTAGGAAGTTTGTTCTTCCATCCATTTGGTGCTTGAATACTCAGGGAGTTGGTGCTTCCTTCTAGTGGGTGCTAGAGAAACCAGAGAGTTGGAGCTCTCAAACAAGTTGCAGCTTGTAAAATAGAGGTAGCAGCCTCACATTGAGTTGGTGCTCAATTATAAATGATGTACAGAACTACAAAAGACTGCCTATCATTTCAAAGAAGAAGAGGTTTTCTCCCTTTATGGGTTTCCTCGTGAAAATCTATCTCTGTATGTACTTCATGTGTGACTGATGGTTTTTACTTTTACTGTACATGTGTTGCATGTTGTTGATGATCACTTGAAAGAAAATTAATAATATTTTAAAAGGTATAAAATTGTTTAAGCTCATAAACAACTGATTCACCCCCCCCCCCTCTCTCAGTTTTTTTGGTATTTCCAACAGAAAGAAATAGATATAATTTCTCAAGTGGGAGATCTAAGTATAAAGGTAGATCTAAATCTCTCTGAAAGTTTGTAAAGGTATGTTGGAGATGTGGAAAAGAAGGGTGCTACAAAAAGCAGTGTAGATCCAAAGTTGAGAAAAAGAAGTAGTCTGAAGAATCTCTTTCTACAGAAGAAAATACCTCCAAGGAAGAAGGAGGGGATGTGTACTTGGCTTCTTCAAGAAAACATGCAAATCATGAGGCATGGTTGGTTGACTTAGGTGCATCCTTTCATATGAATCCCCACAAGGAGTGTTTATGTGAATATGAAAGGTATGTTGGAGGTAATGTTTTCTTAGGTGATGATTCGACAACCAGAATCATAGGACGAGGAAAATTCAAGTTGAGGCTCGTAGATGGAAGGATTAGAACACTTCCTGGTGTTCTACACACCCAGGTTTAGCCAGAAAATTTATTTCTGTAAGCAAAATGGACAATGCAGGGGTAAAAACAATATTTCAAAAGGAAACCTACAGGATGGTTCGAGGAGCAATGGTGTTGTTGAAGGGAGTTCGGTTTGGAACTCTGTATAATCTGCAAGGAATCACTATTAGTGATGGGTGTAATAGTTCCATTGCTCCTGATATTGGAGTTGAAGAAGAAATAACTCCTACAATATCTGGAGAAAAGGTTATGTTGTGGCATCAAAGACTGGGGCATATCGGAGAGAAGGGTCTTCGACTACTACACGGTAAAGGTATGGTTGAAGTTATGTCTAACCACTCTCTGGATTTTGATTTATGTAAACATTGTGTATATGGGAAGAAGAATCGGGTAAGATTCCCTTCTAGTGCAATGAGGCCAGAAGAAATTTTATAGTTAGTTCACAGTGATGTTTTTGGACCTGTGTCGGTCCCATCATTGGGAAAATCTATGTACTATGTCTCATTTATAGATGAATTCTCAAGGAATACTTGGATATATTTTCTCAGGAAGAAATCTGAAGTCTTTGACAAGTTTAAAGAGTTTAAGGCTCTTATTGAGAATCAAACAGAGAAAAGAATTAAGGTGTTGAGGACAGATAATGGCGGAGAGTTTTGCAGGAATGAATTTGAATAATTCTGCAAGAAGTGCGGTATTGAAAGGCAGAAGACTACTCCATATACGCCTCGACATAATGGAGTTGTAGAAAGGATGAACATGACATTGATGGAAAAATCAAGGTGCATGGTCAATGGTGTCGGGTTAGGGAAAGAATTTTGGGCAGAGGTAGTGGGTACTGCATGTTACCTGGTCAACATATCACCTTCATCAGTGCTGGATGACAAGACTCCACAAGATGTATGGACTGGTAAGAAACCTTCTCTCACACATCTCAAGGTATTTGGATGTGATGCATATGTTCATGTTCCGAAGGAAAACATGAGTAAACTAGATAAGAAGGTTGAAAAGTGTATCTTTGTTGGATATAAAGATGGTCTCAAAGGTTATAAGCTTTGGAACCCATAAACTAAGAGGGTAGTGTATAAACAAGATGTGGTATTTATAGAAATGAAGGATTTTGTTAAACAAAAAGTCCTACCAATTAAGGAAGAACCAGAGAAAATAGAGTTTTATTTAAAGGATGATGAATCAGAGTCTACAGAATAACAAGAATGAGAAGAAGAAGATCCTCATACTCTAGTACTGAGGAGATCGGTTCGAGAAAGAAGGCTACCAGAAAGGTATACTCCATCTAATTTTCGTTCAATTTTTTCTTTGTCTATTATTGATGATGATCCTAGAACTGTTAGGGAGGTAGTGCATTCAAAGGATGGAAATCTCTGGAAAAAGGCCATGGATGAAGAAATGGAATCCCTAGATAAGAATGAGGCTTGGTATCTAGTGGAGTTGTTGACTGGAAGAAATCCCATTGGCAACAAATGGGTATTTAAATAGAAGCTAAATGCATAAGGAAAAGTGGAGAAATACAAAATCAGCTAGTAGCAAAGGGTTATTCCCAGGTTGAGGGAATTGATTTTGGTGAGATTTTTTCTCATGTTGCCAAGTTAACCTCTATAAGATTTTTATTATCTGTTGTTGTCACATTTGATTTAGAAGCAGAACAGATGGATATGAAGACAACATTCCTACATGGGTATCTGGAAGAAGAAATCTATATGAAGTAGCCAGAAGGATTTGTTGTGAAGGGAAAGAAGGAGCTGGTATGCAAGCTGAAAAAGTCTCTGTATGGTTTAAAACAATCACCAAGGATGTGGTATCAAAAATTTGATATTGGTTTCACAAGAATAAAAGAGGATCATTGTGTGTATTTTAAATTAAGTGGTGATCATTTGATTTATTTGGTCTTGTATGTGGATGACATGTTGTTGATAGGAAACAACAAGGAGATTATTCAGGATGTGAAAACTCAGTTGTCCTCTAAATTTGCCATGAAGGTCTCGGTGCTTCAAATTTCATTTTGGGCATGGAAATTAAAAGAGATTGGAAAAAGAGGAAACTCTGGTTAAATTGGAGAAAATATGTCGAGACAATATTGCAGAGGTTTAATATGCAGGAATGAAAACCGGCCAAGGTTCTTATTCTGGTTGGTGTAAAGTTATCTGTAGATCAGTGTCCCAAGACACAAGAAGAGGAGGAGGAAAGGTCTCGCGTTCCATATGCGAGTGTAGTTGGAAGTTTGATGTATGAAATGATATGTACTAGACTGGACATTGCACATGCAGTGGGACTTTTGAGCAGGTATATGTCAAAACTAGGGAAGGAGCATTAGACAACAATAAAAAGGGTTTTTAGGTATTTGTGTGGCACTGCTAGCTATGGATTGTGCTACCAAGGAAGATCGGGATTGGACAGAGTGTTGGATATACATGGATTTGTGGATGTAGACTAGGTTGGAGATCTGGATTGTAGGATATCTACTAATGGGTTTGTGTTTAATCCGTTTGGAGAAGCAATAACTTGGATGAGCAAAAGACATGATATAGTGGCACTTTCAACTAAAGAAGTTGAATACATGGAAACCACTCATGAAAGTAAGGAAGAACTATGGTTACAAAGATTGTGTTCAGGTATTGGGTTGGTACAAAAATCTATAAGGATAGATTGTGACATTCAGAGTGCAATTTTTCGGGCGAAGAACCCGGCTTATCATTCAAAGACAAAGCATATTGATATTCAATATCACTTTGTGAGAGACGTGGTTGAAGAAAAGAAAGTATTGTTGATGAAGGTGAAAAATTTGAAGAATGTTTCAGATTCATTAACAAAATCTGTGAGCACTAAGAATTTCTCTTGGTGTAGAGGATCCATGGGCATTGTTTCCCTAGATTGTTGACTATCTAACCCTGTAACCCCCTGTATGCAAAGAAAACAACAAGTGGGAGAATGTTGGGTATGTGTTATATTCTTTGCACGAGTAGTAGTGTATGTGTTGCGTCGGGCACGTAGGGGAGCGAAAGCCCCCTGTGCAGGGGTTCAAGGGCAACGACCCCGAGAAAAAAAAAATACTCGGAAAACATGTCACATGTTTGCCTCATTTTTCGTGTTTCCTAGATTTTCGTGTCCATTGTTGGGCGGTTTTTCACCACATGGTTTTTTGCCGATGGTTTTCTATTTCCGGTAAGGAATTAGGGTTGTTGACTAATCCAGGTCATTGGGTTAGGGTTTTGGATGCCGCTGGCTCCTATATGTATATTGTATTGTAAACCATGTATCACTATGAATGAATATAGAATATGTTGGTTTTCCCGATTTGGGTTTCCAGGGGAAAAATCTTTGTGTAATGTTTGTATTTGCCATTGTATCTTTTTTGTTCTTTTACTGAAAATACGTTTGTAGTAAATATCGTACAAGGTTAAAATCTACACCAAGGAGAAAAGGATCAATCTATACCCTTTAGACAAAAAGGGTACATTTGTGGGGTACAATGAGTCTTCGAAGGAATACTAGATCTACATCCCTGGTCCGAGACATATTGAGGTGAGTAGAGATGTTACCTTTGAGGAGGAGGTATCCTTTAAGAGATCTAGAGGATCTCACATGGAGATTGATCAAATTGGTTCAATTGATCTTGTTGATCATGTATCTCTATTTGATGTTACAAGAGATATTGCAGTAGGTAGGAAGAGACCTACATGGGCTCATCAGAATCTGCAGGAGGTAGAAGGATATGCATCTCTTTGTGGTACCTTCTGAGTGAGAAAGAGACCTTAGAGATATCCATGCTATGCCACAGCTATGAGCCACATCATTCATTTTGAGCCTTTTTGTTATGAGGAGGCAACTAGTCATCCAGTATGGAGAGATGTCATGACGGAGGAGTATCAATCCATCACGAAGAATGATGTGTGGGATATTGTTTTGAGACCTAAGGGGAAGTTTTTAGTGACTTCCAAATGGATCTAGAAGATCAAACACACAGTTTACTGGAGCATCGAGAGGCACACAATGATATTTGTTGCTAGAGGATTCTCTCAGGTGGAGGGAATATCTTATGAGGAGACATTTTCTCATGTTTCTCGATACACTTATATCCAGATGATTATTTCCCCTGCAACATCCATGGGTTGGAGAGTAAATTAGATCGATGTAAAGACAACCTTTCTCAATGGAGAGATTGAGGAAGAAGTATACATCGAGCAACAATATAGTTTCATGATACATGAGAAGGAGTCCCATGTGTGCAGGTTAAAGAAGGCCTTGTATGGACTCAAGCAACCACCTTGAGCTTGGTATGCAAGGATTGATGGACACCTGATGATTTTTTGGTTTCAACAAAAGTGTTGCCGATCCCAACATGTACTACAAGATATTTAATGGTGAATCCCTAATTTTGGTCCTCTACGTTGATGATTAATTCATCACCGAAACAAAGATCCTTATTGTTGAATGCAAGTATGCGTTGGCCTCTATGTTTGATATGAAGGACCTTGGTATTATGCACTACTTCTCAGGATTATAGGTGTGGCAGAGAACTGATGAGATCTCCATGAGTCAGGGGAAGTACACAATTGAGATATTGAATAAGTTTGGGATGTTGAACTTGAAGCCTGTGGCTACACCAATGGTGATGAATCTGGAGAAACTAAGTGTGTCTTATTCTTATTATGATAAAATTAATTCGACTATGTACATACAGTTGATTGCATAATTGATGTATCTGCTTAACACCAGACCAAATATTTTCCATGCAGTGTGCACTTAGCCAATTTTGAGTCAGTCGAGATGGACACACTGGATTGCTGTGAAACATGTGTTGAGATACCTGCGAGCCACATGGTCTGAGATATGCTTCCGACATTGATATGATATGGCAGGAATATATTGACTTTGATTGGGCAAGGAGCGTAGTGGACAGAAAGAGTACCTTCAGGTGTTGCTTCACTTTGGGATATTCCATGGTTTCCTGGTGTAGTAGGAAATTGATTTATGTGGATTTGAGCACACCAGAAGCAGAGTACATTGCATTACGTATGTCAGCTCGTGAAGAAATGTGGCTTCAAAATATCCTTACATATTTATCCAAACATGTGATGGATTCCATCATTATTCATTATGGTAACCAAATTTGTTTGAAGATCTCAAATAATCTAGTATTTCATGACAAATTGAACCACATTGAGATCAAGTACCATTACATCTGACACATGGTGTAGAGGAAGGAAGTATTGGTTCAGTACCTTCCTACAGATGAGCATGTTGTTGATGTTCTTACCAAACCAGGATCAAGTTCAAGTACTTCCGTGATGGACTTGGCATGGAAAATAATTCCTCCCTCGTTGAGAGAGAGTGTTGATGTTTGCAACTTCCTGAGACATTCTCCAAATCATACTCCTCTATGACTGAGTTGATTTGATCTGTGATGACACTTATCCAAAAAGGGATAATTGTGTTTAGGATTATATCCCAACGTCCCTTGTGGAGATCACATGAGGATGCATCCCACATGGATACCACACGAGGACATTTCAAGGGATTCAAACTTGATGTCACACACTATGGGGAGTTGACCCTAGCGTTTCTAGAGGGATTAGCCCTTAAAAGTCCACATGGGAGTGCCATGTGTGAAATACATTCTCTAGATCGTACTCCTCTATGAATTGAGCTGAGTTGGTTTGTGAGGACACTTATTCAAGAAGGGATAAGTGTGTTTGGGATTATATCCCAATGTCCCTTATGGAGAGAACATGAGGACACGTCCCTTGTGGAGATCACATGAGGACATGTCAAGGGAGTTGACCTTGATGTAACACACTATGGGGATTTGAACCTAAGTGTTCCTAGAGAGAGTATCCTCCAGAAGACCACATGGGAGTGCCATGTGTGACAAACCTTTTTCTACTATGGTGGTTGTGTACCACTGGCGAAGATTGTGTGTCTATGGACAATAGTTGTGTACTACTATGGAAATATATTGTTAGCACTGAAAGTCACACTTTGATTGCTAAAGTGTAAGCTTAGCACCCATCAATAGGTTTACAGATAATTTTTTATGATAATGTCAAATGGATCAAAACTTAGTTAGAACAATGAAATCACAGAAGGGTCCAAAGTAGATGTATCAATAAATGAGGTCTTGGCTAACTTAGATCAGGGTTTTAAAGATGGGGTTGCAACCTTTCAAAGAGGAGTTGGACAAGAATAATTTGGATATATTAGCTAAAGATGACACCAAGAGGAGCTCCTGAGTCAGAAAGTGAATAAGATGGACACCTTGATTCATAGCATTTTTGACAGTTTTCTGTTTTGGTATTTTTCTAATTGAAGACAGTCATGTTTGATAAATCAGGATTCAATTGAGGATGTGCTAAGCCTTCCTATGTCTTATACCACTATCATATATTATTATAGCAGTTGTTGACACTTGGGATACGTTTTGGAGTGTTTTGATGCATTTTCAAACAAACAGAGCAGCTACAGGAGAGTTCGCAGGGCTTGGTGTTGCGAACTAGCGGATTCAGGCTGGCGCTATGAATTGCACTGTGAACTCTTGATCTGGAGTTTTGGGAGGAATAAAAGGTTTCCAAATGGGAAGATAAAGTTATGAAAGCTGCTAGAAGTTCATTTGAAGGCTGGAGGGACACTTGACCAAGGGAGATGCACTCAAATCACACGTCATCAAGCACATTTAATATGATCAAGGAGGTTACCAGCATAAGCCTAGTTTTTAGCAGTTTGTTACTTTATTGTTGTACAGTTGTAGTCACTCCACCTTTAGGTTTGGGAATCCTATGTAATAAAGGGAATTCAAATTGTAAATATGTCATTGACGGCCTAGGCTATAAAACAAATATTGAAAATCTTTTAAGGGTTCGAAGGATTGTAATAAGACTCATACTTTTTTGAAGTTGTGAATTTATAGAGCCATCTCTGGATTTTGTGTATCAGACTTGAGACTTTTTTATTAATAAAAATTAGTTTCTTTCCATTATCTTAAGTCAATATTACTCTGATTCTATTGTCATTTGAAAGATTCATTTGATTTATTATATTGCAATGGAGGTTTTGTTGTGATACTGTTATGATTTTATCAGAGTTTATATTTTGATTAAATAAGTTCTTATGTCAAAAGGTTTTCCTCAGATGTCTACTAGTATTTCCCGATGTGAATGGCAAACATTTTCATTATTCTCATTAAGTCTTCTATCTATCCATTTTACTCTTTAAAACCTTGATCTAAATTAGCCAAGACCTCATTTGTTGACACATCTACTCTGGAACCTCTTGTGATTTCACTGTTCTAACTGAGTTTTGATCCATTTGACATTATCATAAAACTTATCTTTAAACCTATTGATGGGTGTTGAGCTTACACTTTAGCAGTCAAAGTGTGACTTTCAATTCTAACATTCTTAGTGTCGTTGTCGGGGAACAGATTGAAAACATTTCCTTGGGATTGAACGACAAAGAAAATACTAATTTTGAGGGTGCACAGTGATCAGTAAATTGAAGACTACAATTTTCACCTGGAGACTCCATTGTTTCAATTGTGGCTCCTAAAGGTAGACACACGAGGTCTAATCCACATTTACCTCTGGCTACACATGAAGCTGACCTAGAGAAGATCATCAAGAAAGAAAAAACTTCTCAAGAAGACTTTTCAGCTATTGTTTCAGGTACTACTGAAAAATTTTCTGATTCTACTTTAAAAACACCAATAGTTGTATCTAGTGCTCCTCTTTTACCTTTTTTTGAAACTCCTAAAAAATTAAATCTTGGAGATTTCCCTGTAGAGTATTCCTCTTTTTCCACCCAGTTGAAAGAAGAAAGATTTGAAAATTTTGAAGTTTTTGCCTCACCTAATTTTGTAAATTGGTTTATACTTGAGAGTCTAGAGGATTTTCCTACCCTAGGTTCTCCTTTTCCTCCCTCTTTTAAATTTTTTGTCACCAAATAAGAAGGAACCTCAGTTCCCTTAGAATTTTCACCATCCTCTTCCAAGACTCGGCCTTTGTTTGTTAAAACTAAAACTTCTCCATCCTATACTCTTCCTTCTCCTAAGCTACCCATCATACAGACTGTAGTTGTACCAATAAAGTCTCCCCCTAGTTCTCCTAGACTTTATAATCCTCCTCTTCATAATCAAATGGCAGGTGAGAACCCTCCTAGAAATAGGATGGATTCCATAGTGGCTGCTAGGTATGCTCCTCTTGTGTTGCCTCATCCTATGAATGCTCTCCTAGTAGGAGACTATCTTAAGTACATGCCCAAGTTCACATGAGAAGAGGACATAACTGCAGAGGAGCATCTTGCAGATTTTTATAGCTATGTTGATAATCTAACCATTGAAAATGAAGATGTATGGATGAGAGTTTTTGGACAAAGCCTTGATGGTGAAGCCAGGAAATGGTTTAGGGGTTTACCTCTTGGATCAATTGTTGGGATTGAAGCCCTTGATGATGCCTTTTTAAGGCATTGGGGTGATAAGAAAGATTTTTTGTATTATAGTACAGAGTTTGGGTCACTCAAGAGAAAAGAAGGGGAATCAGTTTCAGATTTTTCCAAAAGGTCTAATAAAATGTACAATAAAATCCCTACAGAAATCAAACCTATTGAAACCTCTTCCAAAATAGCTTATGCTACTGTGTTTGATACTGAATTTTGCCTCATGTTGAGAGAGAAAATATCTACCTCTTTAGCACATATGCAAGATGCATCATTGGAGGTGGAATCAAATATATTGGCAGGTGATAAACTAAGAGGAAAATATGATAGAGAGAGAAGAAAACAAAAAGTTGAGGCTTCAACTTCTGATTCTTCTGGTGTCAACTCTCAGGTGGATGAATTGACTAAATTGGTTAAATCACTTTCTGCAGAGATGGAAAAAATGAAACTTGAGGGAAGACAAACTAACTGAAACACACAAGATTCTGGCAACAGGGGTAATTTTAGAAGACAAAATAATGCTCCCCGGATCCTTCAAAGAGATCAGAGAAATACATATGACCAAAAGGTTCAGACTCCTTTTCAAAATAACATGGTTGATGATGAAGAAGGAGAAGATGAAGGAGCGTATCAGGAAATTTATTGTCTAGGTGACACCTCTACCTCCCCAAATTTAACTTAGTCTGCCTATGAAGAATCCCTTATGAACAGTCAGTTAAATGAATTGAGTAAAGGAGAAAAAACAAAAATAAAATCAAAACAAGTACAACTCAAGGTCTAAACAGAAGGAAGGAAAGCCTAGTACTTCCCATCATCCTAAGAAATCAGAAAATTATGCTAAAATAGTGACTACAACCAGTAAAGAAAATGAGGAACCAAAAAATCAACCTGTGATTAAGGCCCATGTTCTAGAAATTAAAGAGATCCTAAAATATCCTTATTCTTTCATCCTTGAAAATGAAATACAAAAAATTAAAATTCTAATCCCATTTTTAGAGTTGATCAAAAATGAAGAATTTACGAAGTACCTTTCCAAAATGTTGCAGCCTGAGCCTACTTTACACTAAACAAACTCAGTGAATTTACAAGATGAAAATCCAATAGTCATATTGGGGCCCTTGGTAGAAGATAGGGATGACTCCTCTCCTCCCTTTTACACCTCATTGAATATTCATGATAAAATACTGCATAATTTCTTGATGGACTCAGGTGCATCTCATAACCTAATGCCTAAAAATGTCATGGATGAGATGGGTCTTGGAATTACCAAAACATATCATGATCTATACTCTTTTGACTCTAGGAGGGTGAAATTCCTTGGACTGATTAAAGATCTGGTCGTTACCCTGTTTCAACTGCCCATGAAGAGTGTGGTAATGGATATTGTAGTGGTCGATGTTCCCCCTAAGTTTGGGATGTTATTGTCAAGGTCTTGGATTAAAAGGTTGGGGGGAATCTTATAGATGGACCTCTCATATGCCAGTATTCCTTTGTTTGGAGGTGAGCACATAAGGCTATACAGAGAAGCACAACTAGCTTACATTATCAGTGATGAAGCTAATCCCACAAACCATCATATTTATGCAGTTGACACTGATTTGGGATCTAGTATTTTGCAACTTATTAATGTTCCCCAGACACCCTTGGAAATCAAAAATCAACCTCCAACAGTGTGTAAGACACCTCCTCAAGTTACCCAAGTTTGGAAGATGTATTTTCATGGGGCCTCTTCTAAAGAAAGTGTTGGTGTTGGAGTGGTTTTTATTTCTCCTTCTCAAGAAGTCATATCCTTGTCTTACAGGTTGGAGTTTGAAACTACAAATAATGTTGCAGAGTATGAGGCTCTAGTTTTGGGGCTGAGGGAAGCTAAATACATGAAAATTAAGGAGTTATCAGTTTTTGGGGATGCAAAATTAATTGTGCATCACGTAAGAAATATGTATCAAGCAAAGAATCCAAGGTTGAGGACTTATAGAAATGAGGTATGGGATCTTATTGATAATTTTTTCCTAGATTTTAACATCTCATTTGTTCCTAGAGAAGAGAATGCTATGTTGATTCTTTAGTTGTTTTTGCTAGCAATTTCAAAATCCCATTACCCCAAAACTCATGTATGATGTAGAAGTGAAGTATAGGCCCTCTATACCTGACAATGTCAAACATTGGAAGGTTTTTGAGGATGATCTTGAGATTAAGAGATTTCTGGAAACTGTGTAAGAGTTTTCTTCTGTTCACATTGATCAAGATAAATATACTGAGAAAAACCCTCATGCTGATATATTCCTGAACAAAATTGCAGACCACAAGATTGTCCAATTGCCTAGTAACCATATTCCCAAAGGATTGGTCCCTTTGGAGAGATCGTTTGATAGAAATGATGTGGATGTGAAGGTCAAGGGCTGAAACGAAGAAGCTAATTTGACAGAATGAAATCTAGGTACTGAGAAAAACCCCAAGTATGTCAAGTTGTCTAGCAATCTGTTAGAGGAACAAAGATCTGAATATGTGAAATTATTAAAGGAGTTTGCTGATGTATTTTCTTGGAAATATGAGGACCTACAAACTTATGATACAAGCATCATTGAACACAAAATTCCTTTGAAAGATGATACCAAACCATTTAAGAAGAAATTAAGATAGATTAACCCCATGTTGTTGCCTATTATGGAAAAGGAAGTCAAGAAGTTGTTTGATACTAAGATCATAATAACTTTGAGGTACTCTGAGTGGGTGGTTAAACTAATCCTTGTGAGGAAAAAGAATGGTGAAATCAGACTTTGTGTTGATTTCATAAATCTAAACAAGAGTTCCAAGAAAGACAATTATCCCTTGCCTAAGATAGAACATATTTTGCAAAGGGTGACTGGTTCAACAAGGATGTCCATGATTGATGGATTCTCAGGCTACAATTAGATCTTTGTTTTACCTGAAGATAGAGAGAAAACAACTTTCACTACTCCTTGGGGCACATTCATGTATGCCAAAATGCCTTTTGGTATCATGAATGCAGGAGAAACCTTCCAGTACACAATGGATATTTCCTTCATTGGAGAAAATGACAAATTTGTGGTCATCTATCTGGATGAAATTACAGTGTTCCCAAGATCTGATAAGGAACATTATTATTATTTGAAAAAAAAAATACTAAAATGTAGAAAGTTTGGATTGTCACTCAATCCCAAGAAGTCTTTGTTTACTATGAAAGAGGGTATGTTGTTGGGGCACATTGTCTCAACAGAGGGGGTAAGGATTGATCAAAGTAGAGTAGAGGCCATCAACACTTTGTCTCTCCCTAGATCCAAGAAGGAGATTCAGTCTTTCCTAGGTAAAATAAACTTTTTGAGAAGATTCATCTCTAATTTTGTTGAATTGGTTAAGTTTATGACATCCATGCTAAGAAAGGGAAATGAGGTAAAATAGACACTTGAAGCTCAGAATTATTTTGATCAAATCAAACAAGCATTGACTGAGGCACATGTTCTTATCATCCCTAATTATTCAAAATCATTTCTGATATTTTCTTTTGCCTCGAATGACACATTGGTTGTTGTTCTTCTTCAGAAAAAAACAGATGGGATGGATCAACCCATTTCTTTCTTCAGCAGGGCATTAAGGGATGTAGAGGTTAGGTATGATATTATGGAAAAGCAGGCTTATACTTTGGTTAAAGCCCTCAAAGCCTTCAGGGTATATATTTTTCATTCTAGAATTATTTCCTATGTCCCTTCAGCTTCTCTGAAAGAAATATTAATCCAGCTTGACATAGATGGAAAGAGGAGTAAGTGGATTGAAAAAATTCTAGAGTTTGACCTTGAAATGAAGCCTACTAAGTTGGTGAAAGGGAAAGGTTTAGCTAGGTTGTTAGCTTAATCAAACTTTAAAGCACTTTGGGTTAATTTCATGAATGCAGATTTTGTATATCAACAGACTGATATTGCTAGCAGGAGCTCAAAAACCAATCCTAAATTGACAGAGTGTAATTGGTACAAGGACCTTATACATTTCTTGTAGACATTGCAACCGCCACCTGGACTTGACAAGATTAAGGTGAGATCTTTAAAACTCAAAGAAATCATATACTGCATTGTTGATCATGTTTTGTATTGGAAGGATCTTGTTGGGGTTCTTCTAAGATGCTTAGACCCAGATGAGGCAAAGAAAACCATGTCTGACTTTCATGATAGCCTGTGTGGAGGCCATCATTATTGGAGGACCACATCATATAAAATACTCAGAGATGGGATTAAGGTGAGATCTTTAAAACTCAAAGAAATCAGATACTGCATTGTTGATCATGTTTTGTATTGGAAGGATCTTGTTGGGGTTCTTCTAGGATGCTTAGACCCAGATGAGGCAAAGAAAACCATGTCTGACTTTCATGATAGTCTGTGTGGAGGCCATCATTTTTGGAGGACCACATCATATAAAATACTCAGAGATGGGTAATTTTGGCCTAGTCTATTCACTGGTGCCTATGCAAAGATCAGGACCTACGATAAATGTCAGAAGTTCTCAGGCAAGGAGCAACTAAAATCCTTGCCTCTAAAACCCATAATGGCATCTGGTCCTTTCCAATAATGGGGATTAAATTTCATTGGAGAAATCCATCCAGCTTCAAGTGGCCAACATCGTTGGATACTGGATGCCACTGATTATTTCACCAAGTGGATGGAAGTCGTTCCTACAAGAAATGAAACACATAAGTAGTTATTGGTTTCCTGGAAGACCTTTTGTCGAGGTTTGGATGTCCTCACAAGATTATGACTGATAATGCTGCATCTTTTAAAGTTGAACCCCTGGTTAAGTTTTGTGAAAAGTTTGGAATCCAACTTATTCATTCTACTCCTTATTACCCTCAAGGTAATGGCTTGGCAGAGTCCTCTAACAAAATTCTAGTAAAGATCATCAAACAATTGTTGGAGGATAACAAAAAATATTGGGATTCAAAGCTGAAATTTGCTCTCTGGTCAGATAGAGTAACCACCAAGAGATCAATTAGTACTACCCCATTTAAGTTGGTCTATGGAACCAAGACCAAGGTTGGGATACTAGAATTTGAGGTGTCTGAGAGGACCACATCAGCGACCACTGAGATACCTAGTACTAGGGAGAGATGGTTCAAGGCCATGACTTTGAATGATGCCTTTTCAAGGGAATTCCTCAAACCAGAACACCAAGAAGACAATTTGTCAAAGGGTGTGCCTATAAACCATATGTTAGATGGTTTTGATAAAATGTTGAAGATTATTCAAAGATACTTTACCTGTGAAGGGTGATTTAACATGATCTATCAATATCACATAAGACTACTGCTACACTTCACAGGGAAAGATGTTATGAATCTTCCTTTTCACTTGTCTGATACAATAAATATGTTGGTGATGGATGAATTAAGAAAGAGAAACATGGAATGGGAAGAATTCATTACTTCTTCAAACTTTCATATTAACATTGCTCCTACCCCACAGTATAAGGTACAAAGCCCTCTTCAGGTTGACAAGGCTATCCAGTTGGAGATGAATAAGAAAATGAAGAGCATTGGGTCTATTAAGAAAGATAAAGCAACAAAGGAATATGTAAAAGAAGGAGGATATTCTCAGTCCCCACAAAGAGAGGTTTCACCTTTTCCAGCTCCCAGTCCAGTGGAGACTCTTTCAACTAGAGCCACGGGTCTGAGAGGAAGAAAGTTATTGTTCTCTTCACCACCTATTGTAGACAAGGTCAAGGCCAGGAGACCTATTACTAGAGCATCAACAAAATAGGAAAGCATTGTGGAGAGTGTCAGTGAGATCTCCCATCCAAAGAAAGGGAAAAAATGTACCTATCAAAGAGCCCATTGAAATTGTAGACATAACTACTCCAGAAAATCCTACCTTTAAGAGGCTAAATAGATAGCTTAAAGAGGCAAGGACTGAAATTGCTAAACTAAAAAGGTAGGAGTTGGCTGAAAATAAGAAGTTAAGTGATCTTATGGATATGTATCGTGGAACTCTTGAAAAGGCTAAGTTTATAGCTAAAAGATTTCGACCTCTCCACGAGAAGCTTAAAAAATTGTACAGAAAGAACATAGCCTACCAGAGTCAGATAAAAGGGTTAACGATGGCGTTGCAAACTTTCAAAGAGGAGTTGGCCAAGAAGAGTTTGGATATACTAGCTAAAGTTGCCACCAGGAGGAGCTCCAGAGTCAGAAAGTGAAGAAGATAGACACCTTGATTCATACCATTTTTGACAATTTTCTATTTTGGTATTTTACTAATTGAAGGCAATCATGTTTGATAAATCAAGATTCAGTTGAGGATGTGATAATCCTTCCTATGTCTTATACCACTATCATATATTATTATAGTAGTTGTTGACACTTGGGATAAGTTTTGGAGTGTTTTGATGCATTTTCAAACAAACACAGAAGCTATAGGAGAGCTCACAGCACCTGGCACTGCGAACTGGCTGATACAGGCTGGCGCTACGAACTCTTGATCTAGAGGTTTTGGAGGAATAAATGATTCCAAATGGGAAGATAAATTTATGACAATTGCTAGAAGTTCAGTTGAATGCTGGAGGGACACCTAACCAAGGGAAATGCACTCAGATCACACATCATCAAGAACATTCAATATGATCAAGGACGTTACCAACATAAGCCTAGTTTTTAACAGTTTGTTACTTTTTTGTTGTACATCTGTAGTCACTCCACCTTTAGGTGTGGGAATCTTATGCAAGAAGGGGAATTCGAATTATAAAGTTGTCATTGACATCCTAGGCTATAAAACAGAGATTGAAAATCATTGAAGGGTTTGAAGGATTGTAATGAGACTCATACTTTTTTTAAGTTGTGAAGTTACAGAGCCATCTTTGGATTGTGTGTATCACACTTGAGACTTTTTTATAAATAAAAATTGGTTTCTTTCCATTATCTTATCTCAATCTCACTCTGATTCTACTGTCATTTGAATGATTCATTTGATTTACTGTACCTGTATTGCAATGGAGGTTTTGTTGTGATTGTGATATGATTTTATCAAAGTTTATCTTTTGATTAAAGAAGTTCTTATGTCAAAACGTTTTCCTCAGATGTCTGCAAGCTAGTATTGTCTGATGTGAGTGGTATACATTTTCATTTTTCTCATTAAGTCTTCTATCTATCCATTTTACTCTTTGAAACCCTGATCTAAGTTAGCCAAGACCTCATTTGTTGATACATCTACTCTGGAACCTTCTATGATTTCATTGTTCTGACTGAGTTTTGATCCATTTGACATTATCATAAAAACTTATCTTTAAACCTATTGATGGGTCTTGAGATTACACTTTAGTAGTCATAGTATGACTTTCAGTGCTAACAGATACCTCCCTAGCTAAGAGGGAGTGTTGATGTTTTAGCATCGGGCATACCTTCTCCTAGATTGGGTTGCAAACCAAGGGAGATAGGATACATTTATCATAAAGGTGCACTTGTGGTAAATAGGCCCAGACGTAGTCCTTCCTTGATCATGACAAGGAATAATATGGACTCGAGGTGCTTGAAGTCTTTTCCATGTGTCAATTAGCATGAGGCTGACATTCACTCACATGTGTGTACTTGTGGTGAAAGATCATGGTGTGGTGTTTGTCCTAGTCAAGGTGATTTGACAAGGAATAATAAAGACTCAAGATGCTATATGCTATTACATGCAGACCCAGAGTGAGCCTGCTCTTAGAGAGAGTTAATTGGCTCAAAGGGAGAGCCACATAAGGTGTTTATCCTTGGTTCAAGTGGGAGAGAGACATCTCCCAAGACTGACAAACACGTGTCATGAGTCTAGGGTTGAGTTTGTATACTTCAAAGACAAGCTTGGCATGATGCAGAAGGTCTCCCTCGTTGAGAGGGAGTGATGATGTTTGAACAACATTGGGAAAACATTCTCTTAGAATAATAATTAATAATATATTATTGATTATTAAATATCATATATAATAAGTAAATGATAATAATAAATAGTTATTGATTGTTCAAGGGACACATCCTTCCTTGGATGGTCACCATATGTTCCCTATATATGGAACACTCATCATTGTAATAATATATCGATCATATCTTATATGAAGAAAAACAACACCATTTTCATCTTCATATTTTATGATCTTTGTCTTTGATGCTCGTGTCTTCATCTTTTGGTATTTTGTCTCTTGCACATATTTGGTCTTCTTCATTCTTCATCATCAATATTATTCAATGTTCATCATATACCTACAAAAAATAAACCTTGTGTTCGTTGAAGTCCTTATAAAAAAGTTACCATCCATTAGAATACATGGGTCACCAACTGTTGTATCCACTAGTTCTCTAAGATACTTTTTCTCATACATGGTTCAACAATAATTCTTTAGTCACAAACATTTTCACTCCCTTGACATCATCATCAAACATCATCCAAGCCTTTCTTTAAATTACCTATAACTGGGTTACCCTCAACCATTACATCCTCTTGGTTTTACATCAGTTTACCCTTCACTGTTACAATTCTCAAGTGGTTTTACCTACCCATGAACCATACATTAGATCATGCAGTTTCTAGTTGACCACGAACCTTCCACTGTCATGAAAAGTAGTTTTTGGTTTACCACAAACCATTCAACATTCAAATTATGGGAGTATGCTTGCCTCATTAGAGCTTACATCAACATTGTAGCCAAGTACATATAATTTCAAATTTTCATTTGATGCTAATTTAGCCCTTGTAGAACACTTGAGGATATTGAAGATCTATAGGTGACTGAGGTAACCAAGGATATATAAGCTGAAATGCTGAGGAAAGTGAAGAAAAGAAGGCTAAAATGCAAGGAAGGATAAATTCTTTTGATGGTGCTTTCTAAGGTATGTTATTTACAGGTCATCTCACCATTCTCGCTATAACTTTTTTTCTATAATGATTCAGATCCTGAAATTTCTATGAAAGTGAGAAAACATAGCCAAGTATCTGTGGTTAAAAATTCAGCTTGTGGGTCGTTGTAGTTTGGGAGTTACACTCCGTGGAAAATAGGGTTTGTGGCTAGTCTTGAAACTAGTCAAAATCAGGTGTTTCGGGTAAAAACGTCATAACTTCTTCATAACAGATCCAAATTCAGTGAGACCAATTGTGTTGATTAGATTACAGTCTGTAATATGCTCTGTAATAGTTTTAGATCTATTCATCAAATATTTTTTGTGGGGCACGCTCTACAAGGTCTCTCTCTAGAATAAGCCAGAATTCAGCAAGGTATGCCATTTTTTCTATAACTCATTTTCTGAGAGGTTCCAAGTAGTGCCACTTGGAGGAATTGCATAAAACACAATGAAGAACATTGTGGATTATTTTCATATCTTTATTCAGTACAAGTACAAAGTTATGATTATTTCAAGTTAGGGTTGTTGACTAATCCAAAACTAGTCATGGTTGAGACAAACAGTTGATGAGTTGGCACATACATGAGGTGTATAGTTGATGATGTTGGTACATATTAATGAGTCATTGTCAATGAGTAGTTGACACATGATTGGTATATACTTGGTACATGGTTGGATGCACTTGTTTATGGTACAGGTTGATTACAGGTTGTTTGGCACAGGTTGGTGCATGGCTGATGCGCTTGTTTATGGTACGGATTGATATCTGTTGAGGATTGTTGCCTCATCTCAGTTGGTGCTGAGAATGCAAGTTGAGTCTTGCATATAGAGTTGGTGCTCTTGTAGAGTTGTACTTTATTCAGTTGTTGTTGATAAACCCCAAGGATTGTAGTCCGTAATAAAAAAAAAATTGTACATACATCTTGTGTTCTTTGTGTTCATTGTGGTGATGATTTGTTGATGATATATTGTTGATATATGTTGTTGATATGTGCTCACATCTAACTGGTTATAAATGACAACAATGGGTAATGAATAAATGTTGAATGCTAATTGATGAATTTTTGTGCAAGAGGGAAGTTTTGGGAAAAAAAGCCCCACACTCATTCACCCGCCCTTCCCCCCCCTCTAAGTGTGGTAGGTGTGTCCAACAATTGGTATCAGAGCGGGTCTTTACTACAAGCCTTAACAAGCTTGAAGGAGATCCATAGACACACAAATGGATGATGAAGTTCCAATCCTTGATGATGAAAACTATTCTACTTGGAGAATAGAGATGAGAGTGTATTTGAAGACAATGGACGCAGCTATTTGGAAGACAACCATCGGTGGATATGTTCCGTTGAAGAACAAGTCAAAGTTTGCAGCTCAAAGGGAAGGAAAGAAGAATGATGCATTGGCTCTCAATACAATTCTTAGTGGACTCTCAAACCCTATCAAAGAGAGCATGGGACAATGCACTTCTGCCAAGGATCTATGGCTAAAGCTAGAGGAGACATATCAAAGCAAAGAAGAGAAAGAAGAAATTGAAGACCACTCCATCAAGATCATCAAAGGTAAACAATCATCAAAAACTCTTGAATGCATTATTTCTAAATGTGATTTTGAAAACATTTCAAGTGAAGATAAAGAATCAAGTGATAATAGCATAAAGGAAGATCTTGAAAACATTTCAAATAAAAGAAAAGAAGTATGTGTTGATATTGGCAAAAAGGAAGATCATGAGGATATTTCAAATGAAGGTAAAGAACACTCTAAATCCCTTGAATGCAATGATGATGATGATGATTTTTTCTCTACAAGTGAAGAAGAAGATGTAGATATAGTTTGTGTAAAGTTTGATGGTATTTATCCCATGAAAAGAATAGAAGGAAAGCTATTAAAACTTCAAAAGGAAATTGAAGAGGGATTATACATGTATAGGAGTGATCACTTTTATACACACTATAACTATCTTTCGGATAACACTAAGAAGTTTCTTAGGAGGAGTCAAAGGCACATCTTGAAGTTCAAGGGAATGCTCAAAGAACAAGAAGAGAGTTCTAAATTAGAAGAAAAAAAAGAAGATCTCACAAGACTAAAGAATGGAAAAGAAGAGATGAATATAGATGATGAAATTAGTAAAAGTTTTGAAACTATTGTCCATCTCAAGACACAAATTGAAGAAGCCAAAAGAATAGAGGAACTATTTAAGATTCAAATAAATGAAAAGGAAGAGTCATGTTGTAAGTTAGAAGCTGAAATTGTTGACCTTAGAAAGAAGGTGGAAAAGTCAAACAAATTATTGAATAGCTCATGAATCTTGGATGAGATCTTGGAAAGTCAAAGATCATCATGTGATAAATCAGGTCTTGNAACTATTTAAGATTCAAATAAATGAAAAGGAAGAGTCATGTTGTAAGTTAGAAGCTGAAATTGTTGACCTTAGAAAGAAGGTGGAAAAGTCAAACAAATTATTGAATAGCTCATGAATCTTGAATGAGATCTTGGAAAGTCAAAGATCATCATGTGATAAATCAGGTCTTGGATACAAAGGAGAAGATACACATGCTGAAGCAAGCACCTCAAAGAAGCATGAGGTAAATATATCAAAGAAGAAAGACAATGTTGCAAAGCAACCATCTATCTACACAAGGAAAAGAAAATTTCAAAAGAATAAAGCAAGGAAGACATCAAGAAGCTATTCTTGGGACACCAAAGCAAAGGTATGAAAGTATTTTTCATGGACATTGTTATTCATGTAATGGATATGGTCACAAAGCTTTTGAATGTGGATCTTATGAAAGAAGATATAATGGAAGATTCTATAACACCACAAGATGTTGGAGATGTGATCAAATAGGACATATTTATGTTCACTATAACTCTATGAGATGCTACAGCTGTAGTGGATTTGGCCACAAATACCGGGAGTGCTGGAACACAACAAGAAAGTCCATGATGAGGACTTCACATAACATGGCTAGAAGAAGGAATGAAGTAAGAAAGGGAGACATCTTTGAAAATATGGATACTCAGAGCTCAAGTTCTAAAGAGAAGGGTCATCTATAGAAGTGGGTGAAGAAGACAAAGCAGCCAGATCAGAATGAAAGATTAAAGGGAAATTCAAATGTGCCATTTACTAAGGCACATGCAGGTAACAATGGTGATAGTCGTGTGTTCACACGTTCTGACCTTGAATAGGTCGTGTACACATGCACTCAGTTGTGCAGCAGGTCGCGTGTCTATTGTAAAGCCTTGGGAAAAAGGCAATGCACATGGCTTGGAGTTTTGATGTGATGGAATAACTTTGTTGCACGGTCTGACATTGTTTGTTGCAGGTTTAAGTGTTCATCTATTGGATTATGTAAAATAAAATCTCGATTGCATGACACTAACCCATGAGTATGGCTTGATGTTGATCTGTTAGAGTACATGGCTGGTACTTTTTTTAAGTTTCATTGATATATCTTATGATGTATTATTGGAAGCATATGGTATTGTTGGATATCATAGTGCATGCATTTTTCATGTGGATGGGCTACACATTGAGACATGTAGATTGATAGTCATTTTGTACATCATTGGGGAATCTTAGCTTATTGACGCATGGTTGATATACTTGCTTGGTGCAAGTAATGATGTATGATGCTACACTCATGGATGGTATTTGTTTAGCATATTGATAGATGCACATTGTTTGGCATGTTGGTAGATGCACATGTTGGCATATTGGTAGATGCACATGTTGGCATATGGTGGATACATTTCATGGATGATATCTTTTGGCACATTGTTGATGTACATGGTTGATGTACATGGGTGTTGTGCATGGTGGGCACATTTTGGTACATGATGCACTTGGTGGATATATTGTTCATGATTCTCTATTTCATTGTTGACATATATTTTGTTTTATGATGAATGGTATAGCACAAGTTTGATGCATGAACAGGTCCAAGGATCATCATATGGTAGCATATTGTTCATCTTGCAGAGAAGATAGGGGGAGACATACCTTTAGGGGGAGTCATTCTTCTTCCCATGATTCTAGGAGGAGATATTTATCAGAAGCATACCTAGAAAAGAGACCTATATTTGAAGAAAGAGCACAGAGGCATAATTCCAGACGGAGTGATGGTCACAGGGGGAATATGTTCGATATATTTTCAGCATTACATCAGAGTGATATCCCTTGTTCAAAAGGGGAGAGATTATTCAGAGGAAGATCAAAGGAATTTAGATAGGGGGAGCAGCCCCAAGGAGAGTTCAAGCAAGGGGAGCAACCCCAAGAGGAGAATGGCCCTTTGCCATTGATGTCAAAGGGGGAGAGATAATCACATTGATGTGATTGATGTCTATTGATGGGAGAGATTTATGTGGACAAATAGTCACATTGAATATTGATGTAGAACATGCCGTATCTACATGTTGACATCAATGATTGGTAATTGGTGTTGACATCAATGTTGGTATTGCCATCAATGCCAAAGGGAGAGATTGTTGGATCATGTTGTCATTGATGCCAATGGTTTGATTGATTGATGTCAAGTGATTGATTGATGTCAAAGGATTGATTGATTGATGATTTATGTAATATAATATGTATTGTCCTTGATGAGAATGCATAGATGAAGATGGATCAATGAGTTGTCATTGATACATGATGAAGATGGATCGATGTGGTTCCATTGGTATATGATGCATTGTTGGAAAAATGTATAGATAACTCATTATTGTCTTATCATGATTGATAAGGTGCACAAATGGATGAATTCCAAAGTGGTCCCCTTATGGTGAAAGCCCTCACGGGAAGACGCTTTACGGATTGAGTTATCCTAGAAGAAAGGTTGGAGGACCCATGCTTGTATGAGGAATAACGAGATGAAGATCAAGGAAATTGTTGGTGAAATTATCCTCGATGGATAGTGCTTGTCATGCCATTTCTGGTGATATGTGGAATGTCACATAACTCCTCCTGGTTTGAGAGTTATGGCCTTACGAAGATGAAGGACCCTCACATGAAGGCTTGAAGCCCCCAAAGTCAAAGAAGTCAAAGTGACCTAAAAGAAAAAATAATAAAATAAGGTGACAAAATCAAGATGTATATTTATGGAAAGTGGTTAACCCTAAAAATAAGGAAAATAGGTTAAGTGACCTAGAAATGGGTTAATATTATTTATTCAAGGTGGATTATTTAAATAATCAAGAGAAGTGACAAAATCAAGAAATGATAAAGTAAGGTGACAAAATCAAGAAAGAATATTTACGGAAAGTGGTTAACCTAAAAATAAGGAAAATAGGTTAAGTGACCTAGAATTGGGTTAATATTATTTATTCAAGGTGGATTATTTAAATAATCAAGAGAAGTGACAAAATCAAGAAATGATAAAGTAAGGTGACAAAATCAAGAAGGAAAATTTATGGAAAGTGGTTAACCCTAAAAATAAGGAAAATAAGTTAAGTGACCTAAAAATGGGTTAATATTATTTAAATGATAAATTAAAGTGACAAATTCAAGGTGGATTATTTAAATAATCAAGAGAAGTGACAAAATCAAGAAATGATAAAGTAAGGTGACAAAATCAAGAAGGAATATTTAAATGTTAAAGTATTGGAGAACTTTCTATTTATGGAAAGTGGTTAACCCTAAAATAAGGAAAATAGGTTAAGTGACCTAGAAATGGGTTAAGTGACCTAAATGATGAAAGTATAAATAAGATAGCAACGGTCTCTTGTAGATCATCATTTTTGTGGATCAATGGAGAGTTTCTTGTGGGAATATATTTTGGAGTATTGATAGAGAGCTTCTTGTGAGAGCTTCTTGAGCATTTTTGGTGTGGAACACTTGAGGATATTTAAGATCTATAGGTGACTAAGGTAACCAAGGATATCTAAGCCGAAATGCTGAGGAAAGTGAAGAAAAGAAAGTCGAAATGCAAGGAAGGATAAATTATTTTGATGGTGCTTTCTAAGGTATGTTATTTACAGGTCATCTCACCATTTTCGCTATAACTTTTTTTCCATAATGATTCAGATCCTGAAATTGCTATGCAAATGAGAAAACATAGCCAAGTATCTGTGGTTAAAAATTCAGCTTGTGGGTCGTTGTAGTTTGGGAGTTACACTCCGTGGAAAATAGGGTTTGTGGCTAGTCCTGAAACTAGTCAAAATCAGGTGTTTCAGGTAAAAACGTCATAACTTCTTCATAACAGATCCAAATTCAGTGAAACCAATTGTGTTGGTTAGATTACAGTCTGTAGTATGCTCTGTAACAGTTTCAGATCTATTCATCAAATATTTTGTGTGGGGCACGCTCTACAAAGTCGCTCTCTAGAATAAGCCAGAATTCAGCAAGGTATGCCATTTTTGCTATAACTCATTTTCTGAGAGGTTCCAAGTAGTGCCACTTGGAGGAATTGCATAAAACACACTGAAGAACATTGTGTATTAGTTTCAGATCTTTATTCAGTACAGGTACAAAGTTATGATTATTTCAAGTTAGGGTTGTTGACTAATCCAAAACTAGTCATGGTTGAGACAAGCAGTTGATGAGTTGGCATATACATGAGGTGTATAGTTGATGATGTTGGTACATATTGATGAGTCATTGTTGATGAGTAGTTGACACATGATTGGTATATACTTGGTACATGGTTGGATGCACTTGTTTATGGTACAAGTTGATTACAGGTTGTTTGGCACAGGTTGGTGCATGGTTGATGCTCTTGTTTATGGTACAGATTGATATCTATTGAGGATTGTTGCCTCATCTCAATTGGTGCTGAGAATGCAAGTTGAGTCTTGCATATAGAGTTGGTGCTCTTGTAGAGTTGTACTCCATTCAGTTGTTGCTGATAAACCCCAAGGATTGTAGTACGTAATAAAAAAAAAATTGTACATACATCTTGTGTTCTTTGTGTTCATTGTAGTGATGACTTGTTGATGATATATTGCTGATATGTGCTCACATCTAACTGGTTATAAATGACAACAATGGGTAATGAATAAATGTTGAATGCTAATTGATGAGTTTTTGTAAAAGAGGGAACTTTTGGGAAAAAGAGCCCCACACTCATTCACCCCCCCACCCACTCTAAGTGTGATAGGTGTGTCCAACAGACTGTGTCTCCATCTTTGACTTGATTTGATTAACTTTCTCTTAAAAACATAACAATAATAATAATCTCGCTACTTACAAATGGGCCTTGACTCAACATGAATTTATTTTTTACTTTTTACATAAATAACATGACCATGAATTTAAAATGGAAATGTTAAGTAACATTGATCATGCACCCATTCAAATTTCGTTTCTCTCGAACCTAAGAATAAATTAACTTAGTCTTATTCAAAAAGTCTTTGAACATAATACCTTTTATGACAAATTTACCATTTAATCTTTTATGACAAGAGACATAATTTATAGTTCAATGACAACAATATTAATGACTTTCATATGGCCCATTTGAACTCTAAAAAACTTGTCCCTTATGTGAATGGGATTTTAAAAGAACAATCAAACCCTTTTCTTAAGGATTCCAATGGACGTTGTGCATTTCTCAAGCCACCATGTTTAATAGAAGGCATTAATTTTTACTCTTTTCCTCTTTACTTGATAAGATTAAGGTGAATCAATTCTACACATAAAAAAACTTACCTCTTAAAATTAGAACGCATACCTTTATTTAATGTGTATCGTGTATTTTTCTCATTGATGTACAAGTGGGCCATCATCCTAATGACGCCTCTTTTTCCAATTGGCTTGTGGGATCCTACTTCTAGGTAAAAACTGCACAATTATTTTCTTTCAAGCCTACAATTCATTATTCATGGATTGTCGAGTTTCCTCTAATTCGTCTTAACCTTCACAATGACTATTACACAACCTTTATTCAACAAAGGCAACACTACTTTCTTTTGGGCTAAAACCATCTCTTTGTAAACAATGAAGCCATCTACTCAGAAATATGATAGCAACAAATTCTCTTCTAAGCATTGAGGGGCTTTTGTAGCCCAACATACGAGAGCTCAATGCTGAAATAAAGAGAGTCAATGGAGATCTAATTGAGTAGTTCATAAGGCACAATACTTGCTAAGATTTTGCAAATGTGGTAGCAAACTAAGTGGGCTTGATTGTGGGGAAACAACTAAGTAAGCTTAAGCCAAAGGATTCTTGGGGACGTCCAAGTTATTAGGTGCAAGCCAAGTGATGATTGATACAATGTGATTCATTTCGCAAGTTTCAATCCCACTTGTTCACCCATGCGGGCATTGCCCGATGCAACGAGTGCAAAGTGGACTATTAAAAAATTATGAGAAATTGGTCAATTGCCACTGATACTCAAGGACATGGGTCATAAATTAATGACTTACTCTACATAGTTGATCTTGAAAAATATATCTCAAATTCTCTTCTACCACACAACAAATTTGTATAACCATATCAAATTTGATTTCTTTTTGGTAGCATTCTTTAAAGAACGAGGCAATGTGTGTTCATAGGATTTGTTGCCACAATACCCTTTTGTGGCGTAATTTCAATCCACGACTTCCTCTCCAACATTTTTCTACTCTTCCTCTCTATAAACGCTTCACCTTGTTGAGCGACTTTTTCTACCCAAAGTCATATGCTGCAATGCGAATAGAGTAACTGCATCCCCAAGATATGTTGTTTAAATTTAAGATGTGACATTGCTATCACATTGCAATGCTAAAACACCCTTTGTATGGATTTATTACTTTGATTCCCATAGACACCTTCCTCCATTCCAAGAATTGAAGCTTTGCATATCAAAACAACTTCTTATTGTGATAGTAACATGTATCTCGAGTCTAGATTTTTGCTCTCTATGAGAAGCCTAGAATGAAACCTCTAGTTGAAATTTTATAACATCCACATAAATATTATGGCTTTAATACCTACTCTGGCAACGACTCTTCTCCACGTGACCAATCATCAACCATAGATACAATTCTTTGTTATTTGTCAACATAATGGTGTGGCTTACATGGAAGCCCCTTTTCTGCACACCTTCACACACTTGGACAACGACAACTCTATCACTCACATAGTGGCTCCTATTTGTTAGCAGTACTTTGATCAATACACAATAGCAGATCACTACTCCACAACCCCGCATGCCCTCTCACCTTTGCTCTACTACCAAATGTTGGTTTTAATAAACAACAAATACACATAAACAACTATTAAGCAAGGGACATCGAGAGTTTACACTCAAGAAAACCTCGAAGGTGAAAATTCTATTCAATTAATTATTCCTGCATGTTTCTATTGTACAGTTGGTCCCTTTATATAACTTTAGGTGACCATAACAACTACATCATAATTGGATATTTAGTTCAATCATTTGCATAACTATCTCCAATAGTATCTCCTTAGATCTTTCCATGAATCTCTCAACCAATCTCCATCCCTAACATCTCTCTTTTCTCATCTTTGATTCTTACATAGACTTGTATGCTTGGTTTACATTATTACAAAGCCATCATACAATTTAGACATTATCCATTATTCACAAGTAGGAGTTAATCCTTCATTAAATGCCTAAGAAATTCCCATGTTTATTTTTACAGCATTTAAAAATTTCAGTGAGCACTCAATATTATTGAAGAGCATTCGTGAGGTAGAATTGGAATTGCTTTAATCTAAACTGGATTTGTATCCATACCATCTAATCTTTGTCAAAGGCAATTTGACAATTAGCATTTGTATTATGCATATGTTAGGGGCTTAATTGGTTTGCTCATTCTTCCAATTTTGCAAAAGATTTACTAAGGAGATATTAGGGTTGTTTTAAATACAAGAATAATTGTACAAATCATTGTAGTAAGAATCATATTTTGCAATGTGAAATAAAGTAAAAGGGTAGCAGAATGTTTCTGAATGACGTTAATATGAAATTTTGTAAAACAAATCATTAGATACTTTAGGAAATCACCAAAGACCTGAAATTTTAGTCAAATTTATGACTTCAACTTACAGATCTCTTTGCAATGTAAAATAAAGTAAAAGAGCGATTTGTATAATATTTTTGAATGAACTTAAAATGCAATTCTTTAAAAAAAAACATTAGGTACTTTCACCAAAGACCTGAAATCAAATTTATGACATCAACTTTAACAGATCTCTTTGCCAAAATACCTTCTGAACAAGGAAATGTCTTAATTTTATTGTTAATTTAACAGTATCTAAAGTGGACCTAAAGATTATAAGCTACTTGCTCTTTTTTTGTTACAGTTAAATATAATCGGTCTTTAGATTCCATTAAACATTCTATCCATACTTTTAGGGTGGTTTAAACATTGTGGGAAAATGTAGAAAGCTTTGTCCTCCTCGCCACTCTATTGGGATATTCAATCATTCTTCCTCGGGAAGGGAATGTAATGATAATGCTCCACTGGTTATACTTTTTCACTCTCAAGCATTGTGCATTTTAAGATATATTTGAAACAGCTTAAAAATGGTCGGACAGGTCAGAAGAAATAGAAACGTGACAGATTACAAGCACAAAGAGCATGAGAAATGGCATACTACGTAACACTTTGTAGATAATTTAATTTTGCTTCATTCATATTCTGGTCAAGAGCAGAATTGTATGTTCCCCAAAAGATCCAGATTTCAAAACTGCTGGCTTTCCAGCCTATGCAAGACATCTTGCCACATATTGAGAAATGTGTCCTCGTATCTTCTTTGTTCTTGGCCATACATGTGTGAGCCTGATAGGAAGTTGATTATCTATGGATATACATAGCCTTCATCATCCTGCTAGATTAACTACAATTTTGGTATGATAATATCTCTAAAGTTTGCAGACATTGCACTCCAAAGAGGAATACAATTCCCCACTAAGATACATTGATTGCTGAGAACCCGTTAGCTTGAAATTTCCTTCACATATACCATTCAACTTTTAAATTTCTTCACTTTATGAGCTCTGGAATCATCATTATTAGAGCCAGGCTGCTCACCTCCTGATGCTTGATCTGAAGTAATTGTACTACAACTATTATTTGTACAAGATTGCAAAAAGGAAGTTAGTTTTCTCTGCCCTTTACATGGATTATAATGCTGACTTGAAGACGCTTCCAAAGCATCCTCTCGACCGTCAAGCACCTGCAAAAGAGAACTATAATGTCACAGTAAAACACATTTATGAGTGCAGTGTGAACACCCAACAAATTTTCCAACCAGACCATCGAGTGAAATAAAACATCGAGTAGATCAACTGTGGGAGCTGAAATTGAGTTTTTTATTTTAATTTTAAGCTGGTGAGGCTCAAGGCTCAAATGTAACTCGACATTTATAATGTGTCTGTTCTCTCAGTGGATTGGAAGGTATTGATGTGTCATGTTCTCTCAGTGGCTTGGAAGGTATGCACTGGCGATGTAGTGTAACAAGAGCACAAACCAAGTGACCCAAGGTATGTACCAAAACACCCTCCCTTTAAATGTGAACCTGAGCTCTCTTGACAAAGGGTGAACTCAGAATAGTAAAAGACCCTACCTGCACTGGCATTGGGTCAAAATAAACATACTACCCTATGCATGGCCTATAACAAATTTAAAACAAAACTTATGGAGGATGCCTGGAATGTTACTTGTAACTTTCACATTGGCCTTAACACCATCCTTAAAACATAGTTAACACTTTGTACCCAGCCATGCGATTTACTAAAGTGAAAAAACTTGAACTGATCCCAGCAATCCAAAGAAATAAGCCAAAAAGATGACACGTACAGAGTGAAGTGAGGAAATGAATTTGGAATGGTTAAGATAACGTTCTAATGGAAAAAATGAGTTCAGAAAACGAACCTGGCCTAAATTTTCCAGTTTGTGTTGCACAGAATCCCTGTTGAAACCCCAAATGTTACTATTCTTAGTTACCAAATCATAAAACAAGAACTAAAACCATTCAATTTGAAAAGGATCTTGAGATTTAAAATAATGTTTATAAGAAATAATCAGGAGGACCATTACCAGATAATATCATCCACTGTGTCATTGGCATGTAAATAATAGACATTGACTGAGGAAACCTGTCAAGACAACCCAGTAATAGAATGATTGTTGTGACTTCACAATAAAATGAACTCTACTGCTTTCCAAAGAAAATCACGCATGCACCTATTCTACAAGTTTTCACATGCTTGAAAATGCAGTGAACTGTAATCATCTTCTACATGAACCCAAGAAACAACTTAAACGCAGCCTTCGTCAATGGCAAGGACATCGCCAGGTTACTTCTCAAGATTGCCAATTTATCTATACCAGAGATATGATTTACAATGGTTATAATGGGAATTCTGGATAATAAAAATCCATAGAACTTGGCAGGTGGGCATTTTTATTGCTCTTAGATGTCAGTGACAAAAATGCTCAATGATGAAGGCAGATGACTTCCAATTAGACAACAAAAATTTCAGTCGTAATTAAAAAGGTGTCAGTTCATGGGAATGGAAAAACCTGACTTCAGCCACCACGAAAGTGCAGAACATGGCAACAGAAACAGGTGATCTCACCCACAACATCAATTGATAGCACATGGTTTGATCTCTGATGGAAAAATTACTTAATAGTCCTCCATTTCAACCAACAAAAACCGTGAGTAAATGGGCTATTTAAGGAGTCAAATCCTATCAAATTATTACAGAGCCAAATCCAGCCACAGTCAACAATCCAACTCATATTGGGTTTTCTCAAACATTGCTATCACAATGGTGGGCTGAAGATTTCTCACAATTGCTAAATCAAGAAAAACCTGAAAAGCTAACAGTAGGTTTATGCTTTATATCCTATAGCATAAAATTTCAGCTCTTGTATGCAAAGACTTCATTTCAATTGTCCACGAAGTGAAAGATGGTCATAAAAATAAATTTCCCAAATACAAAAATGTAGTTAAGAGCCTTGATTCAGAAAGGTTTGTGTTGGATGACATTGCAAACTTTTAAAAAATAAGGTTTGAAAGAAAGACACTTAGAAAGACAAAATAGCAATTATAGTGAAGAAGTCAAGTGCAAAATTGCTAATCAAAGATCTTCCCTTTGCAAGGGTATTTTGAATTTTTCTATGGAGAGATCTTTGATATGTTGATTAGGGCTTGGATGGATTGAAGAAAATTGGCTCATGCTAAAGCCTTGTTGTCTTCTGATAGAACACCTAAATTTGAGGCCTCAGACATTATAGCAGATAAGGATCTCCCCAAAAACAAACAATGCCTTGCAAGGCCCCATTCAGCGTGATTGGCAGTAGGTTTACATTAAGCCCATCTCTGACTACAACAGTAAGAATTTTTATCTTCCAATACATAAAAGGTGTTCCTTGGCCCGAATATTGAATGCATGATAGTCTTTTTTGGATCCCGAGTTTGATGGATTACTCACATGTTTGGTCTTACAAGATATTCTACAAACTCGAAGTCTTTGCATGGCTACTGTTGTACCATGTGCTTCAAACAAAATCTAAGCTTGCCAAAAGTGGTTTCACCAATGATAGGTGTCCCTTGTATGGCAAAACTCAGACACTCAAACACAATCCCTGGGACTGCCAGTTTGCTTGCGCATGTTGGTGTATTGTTCAGCATAATTTTTTGTATTTGTTTCAAGGTTTTAACCACTGGAGGGAAACTTTGACTGCAACACTCTACTCTCTCTAGAAACTCCATTGTAAGTGTCTCTTTGAAGGAACTATAAGTATTGCCTCTGCTCTTAAATGGTTATATTCAGATAAGGGTTAAATACACAAATCAAAGCCAAAGGCTCATTCAGACTATCAAATCTTTTGTACTGCTGGCTGCAATAAGACAATTGCTCCTCTTTCTGTACAGAATTACATATTTTGTAAAAGTAATATTTTCTCAAAAGATAAAAGGTAACAGAAGTTTATGAAATCAAATGCTGTTACGATTTTAAATTAGATTGATGACATGGATCCAAGTTTGACTAAGTTTAAGCCCATCCTCTGTTGATGTTCTTAGGATTCCTTGCAATTTCTAATGCTTACCTGATTATTCTAGTAGGATAGTGTTGGGTTTTTGCTAAGACATTGGTTTTGTCAAAACCTATGTCACAAGGTTTGCAGAAAAATTCAGCAAACCTAAAAATAATTCTCAAGTTCAATGAGGTTCATCAAACCTCAAGTCGAATTTGAACCTCAACCTGAATTCGAACTCAAGGGCAAACCTTAAGTCGAATTCAAACCTGAAAGCGGACTTGAAGGAAATTTTGGGTTTTTATTGGATTTTTTCGTTTTTATAAATTCTAAAAAGAAATTTGCTAACCCTAGAGTCATTGACTTAGAATCCTCTCCGCACTTCTTTGTTCACTACTCAATCAGCCAACCCGCCTCCATTCCTCATGCCGTCGACCCTCAACCCCGCTAACCGAAACCCTTGATTGTGCAACCACTAGACGCTAACTGTAGTCTCGACTCTCTACTTGGTGCGAATTTGACCCTCCATTACCACTACTGGACAAACCATATACTTGCTAGGTCAATGACCGATGACCCACAAAGACTTCTTTTGTTGGAACATGCGAGTCGGCCACCATCACTATGGCCAACCTTTAGGGGATTTGCCACAACCCATAGATCAAGCTATAGTCTCTAGCCTGTGCCACGAGCCACAACTCAAGTTGTAGCCTATAGCCTATGCCATGGCCGACAAGATTTGTATCCACGGACTAATCACCATTGTAGTACGACTCTGTAGACTATATCCAAGTGGCCAAGCCTCAAGAGGATTTTAAAGTTAATATAATTCTCTCTCTCTCTCTCTCTCTCTCTCTCTCTCTCTCTCTCTCTCTCTCCACATATATATATTAAAAATTGTATATAGACAAACCTCATGGTGAACCTCATCTGAATCTAATCGAAAAATTCGAATTCGAATTCGAATCGAACCTAATCGTTGCCAAACGCGAACCATGTGGCTTAGGTCAAAACAATTGTTATGCCTAGTATGATGCAAGTGCTCAGTTAGGGAAAACATGGTGGTGTGGTTGTGATTGGTGTTGACAATTTGATCCTTAAGTTTGTCTTGGATAGAGTGGTTGATTTGAGCTATATAACAAAGACAACATGAGCAGGATATTTTGTAAGCCCCTTGATGTTGGAGGAGGTCAATTTTGTCTAACAAAATGGCTTTGATGTTTCTCTTTTCATGATCTTGGCTATTTTACTAGTGATACCTTGGATGAAAGGAAGGTAGGTTTAGGAGGCTGTAGTTTGGGATTGAGTGGAAAGATATTTTTGGGTCAACTTACTTCGTGAAAAGTTTCATTGATTTGAATGGTGGTGTAGTTATTGTTAAGCAAGACTCTTATTGTTGATGATTGCAGCTATGTGAGACATTCTCCAGCTTACAAACCTGTGAGATGTGGATCATTGCAACGATGTGAGACTTTCTCCGACTTACAAACCTGAGAGAAAGCYCCTAAGAAGGGTACGTGGAACCTATCTGAGACAGAGCTAGAACGTAGAGATGACCTCCTCCATTTAGAGAGTTGAGAATAACTCCAGATGATTATCCTATGGGAGAGGCKATCTACTGAGTTAGACGTGCATGTGGCTGAGCACAAGGTGAATGTGTGAAACCCCAAAGTGCTGGGTGCATTGCCATGAGAACAGAAATGAAGATGATGTATTAGCCTCCTTTGAGCAACAGAGTTGACGAGAAACTCCAGATGACTCTCCTGTGTGATGCAGTGGAAAAGAAGATCTGTTGAGTGGACGAGCACAGGTGAACGTGTGAAGATCTGGTTCTTCTGTGTAATGCAGTGAGCCAGAGATATGGACATCCCTATGGATGTGCCCCTAGTGGATGAGCACTAGTGGGTGTATCAGATCCCTTGCTATATTGTTAAGAGTCAGACTTGCCTATAACCCTAATTGTAATGTAAAGGGTACAAGTCGGCCCCACCTTAATGTGATTAGTAATAAATGTAAAAGATAATTAATCTGGTTAATATTAATTATAATGTGACTTAGAGAGGTCGGCCCTGTTGTGCCAATAGACACTTCTGTTGACAGGACAAGTCTAATATAAGTAAAGGAAGATTCCCCATTGTGGAATGATATCCTTCACACAAGTTTGGAAATTTCAGCAAGTACATCCTCTTGGGAAAAGTGTGCACCTCTCTTGGGTGCTAGTCTTCTAGGGTTTGAGCACCCTCTTGTGTGTTAAGTCTTATTGGCGGTGAAGGTCTTTCTCTTGAAGAATATAGCAAAGGATTTGGCTCGGTTTTCTTCCCTTGTTGTGAAGGGTTTCCCAGGATACTTCTTGTGTTCCTGTGCATGGTGTTTCTTCTTGTGATATTGGTTGTTGCAACATTCTTGTTTATGGTTAAGACAAATTCAAATTGAAATGAACTACATGCTTAACCTAGCTTATTGAAAAATCAACACTTATTAGGTGTGTTATTTCTTGTTGAAGGTTGTCATTGTCCAAGATACATAAAGCACTAGTGACGAAAGTGTTTAACATAGCAGATTTATGGCACCACTGATGGTCGGAATTGGCATGAAGGTATCTATCAATACGGGTTTTCCTTCAATAAATCTAATGAGATAGGGGGCCATCATGCCTTTTGATGACTAGGAAGCCAAGAAAAGGAAAACAATTGTCTTTTCAATTTCCATAATGAAGGACTTAATGACTTCAAAAAAAGCTATTAAGGTGTTGGAGAAAAAGTTTAAGATTTTCATAACCACATGACCAAATGACAAAGGTATTGCCAACAAAACAAAACCAACATTTTGGTTTAAAAGAGAAACCATCAATGGCCTTTTTCTCCAAATGCTCAATGTATAGATTGGCTATCATGGGGGATAAGGGTGGTCAAATGGCAACACCCTCAGATTGCTCATTAAATTTGAATGTAATGGAGGAATAACTCTCAAAATGAAATTGTGTTCTATTGATATATGAAATGATATGAGATACAAAAGAAACGTGAAACCCCTTTTTATACAAATAGAGAGAAAACCTTAATCTAGAGCACAGGTTACCAATAAGAGAAACTAGCATATTCCAATCACTGGAATATAATGCCTAGGCGCACTAAAGTATTATTTCAAACTATAAGCTTGTTAATTTTGGCAGCATCGACAGTCATTCTCCAATGAGAGGCCATATGGGCGACCCTGAGGCTAGGCAGGGAGATTTGGGGAATCAACCAGTCTTGTGAGGTATTGAAAAAAGCCAGGGGGAACGTACAACCTCTATGAGTCAAACCAAAAGTCAGGAAGAACGAGATGCTATATGATCTTGTGAGTCAAGATGTAAGTCTAATGCAAAAGCCAAGGGGAACGTACAACCTCTATGACCATAGACAATCTAGTGCAAAAGTCAGGGGGAACATACAACCTCTGTGAGCATAGACAGACTAGTGCAAAAGATAGGGGGATCGTACAACCTCTGTTAGCCTAGTCAACCCTTGTGAGCCATGAGCAAAAGTCAAGGCATCTAGCAAAAGTTAGGTTGAATGTAAAATTCCTATGAGCTAGAAACAAACAATCTTCCTGATATTGCAAATGATGTAAATGTATTGATCTAGTGCGTTGGCACGTGTAACACAATCCACCATGAAGAAATTCGAATTGCCATGTATAAGAGTCAAGTTGAATGAGTTGTTATACTCAAATTGTAAAAGTTGAGTTGCATAAAGTTGCATGTTGCATGCATGTCATGTGCATGCTGAGTTAGTTTGCATGCTTTGCCAAGTCAAGGGCGAGTTGTAACTGAAGTCTCAAGTCAAGTTCTAATTTTGAACTCATGGCCAAGATCTATTTCTGAAGTGTAAAGTTGAGTTATGGAAACCATGCATTCAAGCTTCTAATTCGAGCCCTCTTCCTTCACCTCTCCACACCTTTATAAGTAGAGGTCGACCCTCATTCTTCATACAGGTTATGCAGCGTGAGGGTGAAAGGCAGCAAGTGTTTTATCAGTGCTGGTATATATCTCTATTAGAAGGCAGCATATATATCAGCTAGAGAGTGGTATATATCTCTGTTAGAAGGCAGCGTATATATCAGCTAGAGAGCAGCTTGTATCTCTGCTAGAAGGCAGCAAGTATACTCTGCTACAGTGCTGATATATATCAGCAGAAAAGGCAGCAAAGTAGCACCCTGGCAGCACATACTTTTTACACAGTGCTGGTCTATAACAGAGGAATTTATCAGCAAGGTTTCTCAGTGTTCTACAGGTCATACAGTTTGGTCTAAGTCGTCTTGGCAAGCTCATCTATGAGCAGAATTTCATGGTGGATATTTGTAAGTGATCATACATTATTAATGCAATAAAAGAAGATTGTTTGCTGGGGTTTCTCCCTGTATAGGGTTTCACCAGGGTCTATGCGTTGTGATCTTGCACGCTGATAAATTCTTATGATTATCGTTGTTCTGGTTTATGAATTATGTTAAGCTAAGTTCAAAGTACAGTCAGAATTTAAAGAATACTTACAGGTTTAAATCAAGCTCATATTTAACAAAGCTTGCATACAAAATAGCTCACATACATAGAGTCTAATGCATAATAAAGATGTTGTATATAGGTAGAGAACATAATAGATGTAAGAATTGGATTAACATAACATACATAATTTGCTGCCATATATCTCAGTGTAATTTACTGATAGCATAATAATTTGAACCATAGGTTTAATATATGCCACCCAATGTTTTGATACAACTTGGGTTTCAATGGAAGAATGTGAAGCCCTGTTACATCAATGTGACCAGGGATCTTTATGATATCGTAAGGCACACATCTAATATTGTCCCTCGCTTGAACAAAATGTGGGGGTCAGGGATTTCGTGATGACTGGTTGAAGAGTTACAAATTCATTTGGAATTACAATGCTCCTTTAAACGCAGTTTTAGAATGGATTCTACTCCATCAAAGGCTAGTTGTTAAAATTAGGCTTCATAATGTTGATGTCACAGATATTGTGTATGTTCTATGTGGCAAGGATGAAACAACTAAGCATGCTTTTTGGAAATATTAGGCTGCCAAAAAAATTTGGGCATCGTTTCGGGCTAGATTTCACTTTCTTTTCACTGCCATGATTTGGAGAAAATCCTCTCTAGGAGACACTTAAATGATTAGGCACAGCCACAAATTCTTTGTGGTACACAATCTGATTGATTGCAATTGTTTTCAATAGAAATATTAGTGTAAAGTAACTTTTCAAGACCACTACCCTTTTAGCCGAGCAAATTTGTTGAGCTTTAAGCAGGATTTGACCTTGCTCATGAGAGAGACAAACTTAGTGTATTCTGTTGAGATGTCAAGTTCTTTCCTCTTGGCGAGCAAGCTCATATGCTTTCCTTCTTGGCTTTTCCAGGGAGGAATTTTCCTAGTTTCCTTATTGTTTGTTTGATGCAATTCTCTCTATTTCATACTGTACTTTATTTTTTCATGAAATACATATCCTAGGGAAACCCACCGGACACTTCCCCTCATTCTAAGGATGGTACCCAAGGTATACCGGATTCCACAGAAACTCAAGGCTTTGTTAACAACAAGGCTCAAGGCTGTTACAACAATATACTCATGAAGAACTCAACATGTCACTAGCTAGAATAGAACCCAGGTGGGGATGATAATAATCATTCCTCCCAACTACCCAAGCTAAAGCCAATTAACGTTCCATGTTGTACTTATCTATTCTAAGAATTAATATATGCAGTATTTCAAAAAAAAGAGAATCAATTCTTAAATGTCAAACTTTGCAACATGAAATAAACAATTTTAAATAAATAAATCAACATTTTCTTAACTTTGAATGTCTATGCCCAGAAACATCTTCCAGCAGTTATTATCTGCAAATAAATGAGCAAGCATCACCTTTGATCATGCCCTTTTCCTATAATTGATCAATCAACCCTCATAGCTTATAACATTTTCTTCTCTTAGAAAATGCTCATTTCTGATCAGGTGCTCAAATGAATTGATTTCCATTGTATGTGTTTTTCCAAAGGATTTTCTAATTTTTGAGAACATAAATTAGTTGTTTCCATTCTAAGGGATATCGATACTCTGACTCGTTAAGATATCTGCTTTCATGATTTGGATGTCGATAAGGAGTTCTTATAACATGAATTCCCCTTATCATACTTGTAGCGTTTTCTTGGTTTAATTTCAATATATGATTTTCTTCATGCACCGATGTTGCTTTGTTAATGGCTGAATTTCGATTAGTAAATACACTTGGAGCTTCCATTGTTTGTACTCCAAAAACTAATGTTGTCTTTTGTTCAGTTGAGCTTGCAGCTTCTTGAGCTGTGAAATGGATTGGATCTGTAATTGTTCCATTTTTCATAACTTGGATTTGTTCATCTGAAAACTTCAATGCCTCCTGTTATCGCGCAATTTGTACTTGCCCAAAGCCAAAGGCAAGTGGATGTAATTAGCGTAACAAGGAGGATGACCTATCACTTTCACCTTAATAGGAAACCTCTTTCTGTTTAGGAGTATGTCATAGTACCCGAGGGGAGACGTCCCCAGTGACCTGAGGGTTTGAGAAGGCTAAGGTAAAAGATATAAGAAAGTCCCACCCCTCTCACAAGTCACTCATATCAAAAGTTCCAAAGTTTTACTAAGATGAAGCAAAAGATGAATTAGGTGTACCTGCCCAAAACAAGACAACAAATAGAAAAGAAATGCAATTTGCAAGTACCATATGATGTCAATGCTTCATAAAACCATGAACTTTTGAAAAATAAGCAAGTTGATATAGAACTGAAGCAATGTAAATATTTACAACAACAATGAATATTTAGCAACAGCCACAACAATTATGCCTCAATAATGCTTAAGAATGACAAGAAACAATAACCTTAGGTTGACAGAATGATAACAGTTGTCAGAAGCAATTAAGGTAATGTCTAATCAGCTTTTAATCTTGCTTTTAGGATGAATTTGTTGTTGTTATAGATGGCTGTAGCAATCTTTTGCAACAACAGCACATTAGTTAGTGAGTTAGTCTAGCTTAAAGTCAATAGAAGTTAGTAGAAGTATTAAGGAAGATAGTTTAAGAGTTGTTTGGTCAATCAATCACTTGTGAGGAGTGGACTAGTGCCTTTTAGGGTAATGGAGTCAAGGTTAGCAGCAACAATTCTTAGAGGAAAAATAACAATGATAATAGATAATCTAAAGGGATGGATGAGATGATTGAGGTGTTAGTAACCTAAGGTCTCAATGTCTAAACCCTAGAAGGAATGATTGCTAGAAAGTAAGTAACCTTAGGCCCTAGCGATTTCCTTCTTCCTTAGATTAAATTTGAAGTAAAATGTATGAAGCAAATGAAGTAATGCTACTAGAGTGCTACAATGGTAGGGCTCTAGTGTATACTTCACAAGAAGTGTTCTCCAGCAATTTCAAGTAGGTGGAAAATTATAAAGAAAAAGATAGTAACATATGTTTTTCCCCTAGGGTTTCAAACTAGCAATTTCATAATCTTTGATATGAACAAGCAAATTTACCATAACCATTCAAAATAAAATGAAGAATTGAAGATTTACTTACTTCATCAAGAATAATCTAGCAACAAACCCTAGTTGAAGACCAAAATACACCAAGATTAGCCTTTCCAAGTTGCGCACCACTTAATTTCAGCCAATAACCCTTAAAGAGGGCCGAATTTTAGACCTCACACTTGTGTGACTGAAAGATGATAAAAATGAGGTACTTTTCATCTACTTATACAATATCAACGACCTCTAATTAAATTTAGGCCAGAAAAGGCTGGCATGACCAAATTACATCAAAAATCCAATTTTTACATAAATTCAAAGAATTAAACCCTAAAATGTCCAATAGAGGTGACGTCATGCCCTGCTAGGGTGACGTTGGGCCTCATAAGTGGGACGTCAGGCTCCATGAGAAAAATGTTAGGCCTTCAAGGCCTCTGGATGATGCCACGCGTGCCACCTAGCACACAATTGCCTCCATCATGTCCATCTGACGCTAACTGACGTCTAGGGTCACAAGGGTGACGTCATGGACCTCCAAAGGCCAACGTTCAGGGGGGGGGGAGAAAGATCCCCCTAGGTCCAGGTTTTCCAAAGTATCTTTGGTGGAACATCCTTTTTCTCTGGTGCAAGCCTCTAGTGTCTGTCTGCCCCTAGATGGGGTCAGAACATCCATCTAGTGGGCTTTTGGCCCCATGGAGGTCCGAGCTAATCATCTCCCCATATATACCTGTCCATCGAGCATGGTCCTGCAGCAATAGCAAGTACACCCTCCATGGGATCATAAGTCACAAGGATCATAGCAATGTCAATCACGTCTAATAATCAAATTACCCAAACATGTGCATCAAACCCCCCTTCACCTAGACAAATGCTCAAAGACGTTATGCAGTTTAACAAGCCAGGTTTGGAGAGGGTCTCAACATGTCCTATTGGGCTAATCCTCCTCAAGTTTGGGGTGTTTCCTAGGTGAAGACCAATCTAGGTCATGTGGGTGTATGAAATGGTGTAGGGAATGTTTGGGCAAGGGGTGCAGTGATAACAGGGAAATGTAGGTCTTACCTGTGGGTGCCTCTGTAGAGGGCGAGTTGCACCTTGTCATGGATGCCATTGTTTCCTAGCCCATTCAATGCCTTTTATTCTTTGTCTTATTGTTATTTCTTTTCAAGAGAATAGTTGGAGGACATTGTCCTGGTGTGGTGACTAGTGGTGACAACGTTACCCACAAGCACTTCATGGAAATGAGAAGGTTGGCTCGTGATGAAACCCCCTTTCACTTGGCTATGCCACCAAGATCCACTACCCTGGTTTGGTGACCAGATGGATGGTAGTGTCATACCGCTACATGCCCATGGACCTAATAGATCGGCTCATGATGAGACCTCCTATCCACCAACTCAATCTTGAGTTTTATTTTATTTTACGGGTCCCCTTTTCTTGTTGAGAAGTCATTTATTGCTTTCTCGAGAATTCCTGGGCAAAGCATCTCAAGGTTTCATTTTGGCTTTTAACTTTTTCTAGCTACTTTTACCCTCTGGGCCTTTAGCCCTTTCTTCCCACAAGGCAAGGTACAACCCTTACTAGCTTGGCAAACCCAATGCCCGAACCAAGGTATGGGAAGATGAGAGGGACAATGATGAAAAGTGGCGAGTATGGAAGGAATGGACGATGAAATTTCATAGACCCACCTAGGGGCAACTCATCCCTAAGGGAACCAGCGTACTAGGGCATTCTGTCACCCCCCCAAGTATGAACAAGTTAAAGAGAATAATTTCCAAGAAAATGTTATGGAACAAAAGAAAGTTCAGTGCACATATTCAAATGCCTTGAAAATCAGAGTGCCACATACCATGATACCCGGACTCATTACCTCATGGAGAAAGACCCACTGCTACTTCAGGATCAAGCCAATGCGATGGATTTGTTGTTGTTGATAGATAGGATGTACTGAAGAAAAGATGGGCCCTCCGGGGCCAAGCTCAAGTCATATGGCTCTTGGTACTCCATGTCTAGGACCTGTGGGCCTAAAGACATAATCTCCTTAGTTATCCCAAGGATAGGGAATAACCCCTCCTTTTCTATAAGCAGTTCTAACTTGTTTTCCAGAGACTTCTTATCATTCTTAAGCTTTTTTATTTGTGTAAGTAGGTTTTGATTATGATTTTTTAAACACAAATTTTCTTCATTATTTGATTTAACGATATATTTAATGTCTGGATTTTCAAGTTTCTCTTCTTTCAACTTTTTTATTTTTTCTAGTAACCCCTGATTAAGGTTTTTCAAATGATAATTTTCTTCATTTTTTTCTAATAAGTTCTTCTCTAGATCTTGATTCTCTTGTTCCAACTTCTCAACGCAATGTTTTCTATATTTTGAATTTTTGATCTGTGTAAGATGTTTTGATTGTGGTCTTTTAAACGAGAAATTTCATCGTTTTTATCCATGATAACTTCATTAAATTCTTTTTGCATCCTTGATATTGACTTTTGATTTTCTTGAAGGATCGCCTTCAAGATTTCATTAAAGTCTTTTGATGAAGGTATTATCGATTTTGACCTCATAGTAGTGTCTTGAAATGTCATCCTATTCTTCTTATGGGAAAACGTCACAAACTTTTTCTCCATGTTTAAGATGAAGGTACCTAGATTTTTAAACCAGGGTAACCCGAGAATGATGTCAATTTCTTTTTTATACATAGTTGTAACATAGAATTGAGATATATACTCATATTCATCAATTGTCACTTGTAACTCCTTAATTTGAAAAATATCTTCCTTATCAATTATATTTGGTTCTAGAATTAACAATTGATTTGCCAAATCAATATTAATGTAATTTTCGTTATGGTCCAAGATGATAATGATGTTAACCTCTCTTCCTTGAGTACTCCCCTTTAATGTAAAAAACCCGTAACATGAATTTGAATAACAACTTTCATAAGAAAATCTTCCTTTTCCCTTGTTATTGCGAAAGCAAGATGGAGTCCAATAACAAGGGAAAATGAAGATTTTCTTATGAAGGTTGTTATCCAAATTCATGTTACGTTTTTTTTACATTAAAGGGGAATACTCAAGGAAGAGAGGTTAACATCATTATCGACTTGGACCATAACGAAAATTACATTAATATATTAAAATTACATTAACGGAAGATAATAATTATCGTAAATCATCGATGAGAGAAAGATGCAATCCAATAACAAGGGAAAAAGAAGATTTTCTTATGAAAGTTGTCAAAATTCATGTTACGGGTTTTTTACATTAAAGGGTAATACTCAAGGAAAAGAGGTTAACATCATTATCATCTTGGACCATAATGAAAATTACAATAATATTTTCTTATGAAAGTTGTCAAAATTCATGTTACGGGTTTTTTACATTAAAGGGTAGTACTCAAGGAAGAGAGGTTAACATCATTATCAGCTTGAACCATAATGAAAATTACAATAATATTGATTTGCCAAATCAATATTATTGTAATTTTCATTATGGTCCAAGATGATAATGATGTTAACCTCTCTTCCTTGAGTACTACCCTTTAATGTAAAAAACCCGTAACATGAATTTTGACAACTTTCATAAGAAAATCTTCTTTTTCCCTTGTTATTGGATTGCATCTTTCTCTCATTGATGATTTATGATAATTATTATCTTCCGTCCTTCACTTTTCTTGCTTTTCACCTTGTATAATTCCCTTTTACATATATACTTACTTTTTGTAATATATATATATATATATATATATATATATATATATATATATATATATATATTCCTTTTAATAAGGTATTAATACCTTGGTTTCTCTTTAACTTCCTTTTTGAACCTTTATTATAACACTTATAATTCCTTCTTAATATCTTGCTTAAAATATCCTTTGTCAATACCCTTTAAATATTAAAATATCTTTCTTGTTCACTTTATTTTAAAAGTAACTTAACTTTTTTTTGTCCTCTTTTTATTATAAATTAACCTTTATAATCAATTTTAACTTATCCTTGATATTCTTGACTTGAACTTAAACTCCTATTTTTAATCAACTTTAACTCCACCTTAAATGTTATGTCCTTAATACTTGAATGTCGCGGCTATTTAGATTCCAGGTGTTAAATTTTCGTCTAAAGCAGTTAACTAGATTAGTGTTCTTAAACTTTTAAACAATCTGCACAATAACTGCATATAAAGGATCACTGAAAGAACAACATCCACAACAAACACAAGATTTACCCTAGGAAAACCCTCTAGGGGAAAAACCCAACAAAACTTCCTCAATATAGATTCAACAACCAAGAACAATGCCTCTCTCTAAGATAGAACTAACAAGGCAAAAGATCCTTCTTCAACCCTTGAATAGGGAAGAGTAGAGCACCACATAACCAAGATAAACTCCAAAGATAGACCAACATCACCTCCCAGCTGCAGTAGCGTCTCCCTCTAAGACTTGTGCACTTCTCTTCTTGACTAGAGAGCTTTTGTTATGTGTTGTACCAAATGAGGCGCTAGCCTCTCTTATAAATACTAATTTGGCAAGCCTAAAATTAGGTATGGGCCGACCTGACAGTTTATTAGGGCACAATAGGGTCGACCTTACAAAATACACTTTATAAAATATATTTATCCTTTTTACTTTGGCGCAATAGGGCCGACTTGACAAATGACACTTTATAAAATACATTTGACATTTTACAATGGCGTAATAGGGCCGACATGAATAATTACAATATTATAAGAATATCTTTCGTTGCTACCCAAAAATTTAACACTCCCTCTTAGCAAGGAAGGTATTCTTCTCGGCACGATCATCATCACTGCTTCTGTGCTTCTGCACACATGGTCATTGTCGTGTTGTCTTTCCATGGATCTATATGTCATAGAAAGTTTTCCAACTGTACAACATGCATCAAGTACATTACCAACATCTCATCAGTGGGATCAACACTCATGGCGGGGCTTTCGTCCAACTCACACAATGTTGGGCATCTAGCTTTCGCTAAGAACTGTCCAACCCAATGTCTGGCCACTAGCCCTAGGCTAGTCCCCTGGTTGGCACACCAGTTCTTTGGCCTCAAATAGACCAGACATCTAACCACGAGGGTTAGGCGATGTAGTGCATACACACTACCCATCTAGCCCCAGGCTAGGAATCATCCGGCCCAGAGTCTGACCACTAGCCCCAAGCTAATCATCCTCCAACCACACAGGTTGGCCTTCGAGAGATCAAGGAAATACGCCCTCCCCGAAGGATCCGCGATTTACACTTCCTGAAGATGGGAACACACGCCCTCCCCGAAAGATCTATGTCTTCTGACCTTGTGCGAGGTCAGGCTGCCTGGTGCCACAGTCAGTGCCCAAACATGAACCTATTGCTACTGCACTACACTATGCTGCACCTGGAATCGCATCTGTAACACATCACTCCCTCTCACGAGGGAAATTCCATCTAGACCACACCAAGCTTGTCTCTAAAGTACTCGAACTTCACTCTCGAAAGAGGCTAAGTCAACACCTTTGCTACCTACTCGTCAGTAGGAAGATACAGGAGCTTCACTGCTCCCTTCTGTACCATCTCTCAGATATAATAGTACTTGATCTCGATATGCTTGGACCTGTCATGGCATACTGGGTTCTCTGACAACTTTATAGAACTTTGGTTGTCACAAAGGATATAGGTCGCCTCCAACTCGAGATCAAACAATCTTGTAATCAACTTTCGAAGCCACACTGCTTCGCCACAACCTGAACACGTTGCTACATACTCTACTTCTACAGAACTGAGCGCCACACAAGTCTGCTTCCTACTGAGCCACGAGATCACATTTGATCCCAAACTGAAGCAACATCCAGATGTACTCTTCCGGTCTGTGACATTGCCTGCCCAATCTGAATCTGTGTAGCCCTGCAATCTTATCTCACGATCCAAGATATATCTGAGTCCATACTCAATTGTACCCTTCAGGTACCTCATCACATGTTTTGCCGCAATCAGGTGAACATGTCTAGGCTCAACCATGTACTGACTCAATGTGTTCACCGCAAAACATATATCTAACCTTGTTTTCGTCAAGTACATCAACGAACCAATCATCTGCCTGTATATGGTGGCATCTACTGTCTCTGAAGTTGTATCACACAACAATTTCATGTTCACCACCCTCTGTGTAGATATGGCCTTACAGTCCAACATCCCAAGCCTCTTCAGGATCTCCACTGCATATTTTCCTTGATTAAGAAAAATCCCATCCGGTCTCTGCCATACCTCCAAACCTGAGAAGTAATGCATCGTTCCTAGATCCTTCATCTCGAATTTTGCAGCAAGTTTCCTCTTACTCTCAACGATGAGCTTCTCATTTCCTGTCAGAAACAGATCATCCACGTACAGTAGAAATATCATAGGTTCACCATCCACAACCTTGAAGTAAAGGTTGGAATCTACAGTACTCTTGGTGAAACCCAAGCTCATCAAGAAAGTGTTTATCCTGCCATATAAAGCTCTAGGAGCTTGCTTCAGCCCATACAAGGCTTTCTTCAACCTGCACACCTGCGATGCCTATCATGTGTCACGAATCATGTGTCAAGGAAACCCTAATTTTTCAAACTCTGAATTTTGGAATTCTGATCAAGGGAATGAATGCACCCTCCTAGGGTGAGCTCTAGATGCTCTTACTTTTCCCAACGTCCTTCAGCAAGGTGGATGACGCCACCTTCTAGGGTATGTGCAGTTGCGGACAGTTTTAGCAATTGCAGCACCAGTTGCAGTTTACAAAACTTTGTCAAACTGAGAATCTAAACACAAGGAGAGGTGCCCTAGGGTTACGAGAGTCTTCGTGTGCTATGAAAATGCCTTCTTTCAGGCCCGCTTTGATTCCATGTTAAATTTTCGTCTCAATCAGTTAACTAGATTAGTGTTCTTAAACTTTTAAACAATAATTGCATATAAAGGATCACTTAAAGAACAACATCCACAGGATACACAAGATTTACCCTGGGAAAACCCTCTAGGGAAAAAACCCAGCAAAACTTCCTCAATATAAATTCAACAACCAAGAATAATGCCTCTCTCTAATCTAAGATAGAACTAACAAGGTAGAAGATCCTTCTCCAACCCTAGACTAGGGGAGAGTAGCGCACCACATAACCAAGATAAACTCCAAAGATAAACCAAGATCACCTCCCAGCTGCAGTAGTGTCTCCCTCTAAGACTTGTGCACTTCTCTTATTGACTACAGAGCTTGTGTTATGTGTTGTACCAAATGAGGCACTAGCCTCTCTTATAAATACTAATTTGGTCATCCTAAAATTAGGTCTGGGCCGACCTGACAGATTATTAGGGAACTGTTATCCCCTAGCCTAGGGATAACTAAGGAGATTGTGTCTCGAGGCCCACAGGTTCCAAACATGGAGTGTTGAGAGCCGAACGACCTAAGCATAGCCTCGAAGGGCCCCTCTTTTCTTCAAGTACAGTCCACATATCACCAGCAGCAACGTCCATCACACTGGCATGGTCCTGAAGTGGCAATGGGTCTTGCTCCATGAGGTAATGATTCTGGGTATCATGGTATGTATCACTCTGATATTTGAAGTACTTGAACATGTTGTATTGAATCCTTCTTCATTTCATGACATTTGCTTGGAAATTATGCTCTTTGCCTTGTTTAAACCTGGGAGGGTGACACAGTGCCCCAGTAAGTTGATTTCCCTTTAGGATGGGTTGCTACTAGGTGGATCTTTGAAGAGTTATTGTTTGTTCCCTCCATACTTACCACTTTGCATCTCTATTCCTTCTATCTTCCCATCTTTTGGGCATTGGGATAAGCTACACTAAGAAGGGTTGTACCTTACCTCGTGGGAAGAAGGGGCTAAAGGCCAGAGGGTAAAAGTAGCTGGCAAGAGTTAAAATCCATTTTGAAACCTTCGAGATGCTTCGCCCAGGGATCCCCATGAAAGTACTGAAAAGCTTCTCAGTAAAAAAAGGGGACCCACAAGATAACATGAGCACTCAAGGTATTAATTGATGGATAGGAGGTCTCATCACAAGTCGACCTATTATGACCATGAACATGTAGCGGTATGACATTACAACCTATCTCGTCACCAAGAAAGGGTAGTGGCTCTTGGTTGCATAGCCAAGAGAAAGGGGGTCTCATCACGAGTCGACCTTCTTATTTCCGTGAAATGTTTTGTGGCTGACACTGTCACCTCTGGTCACCAAGCAAGGACAATGGCCCTCAACTATTCCCTTGTAGCACAAAAGAAAAGATCAAAAGAAAGAAAGCTAAGAAAGAATAAATGGAAATGAATAGGCTAGGAAACAATTGCATTCATGACAAGGTGTAGCTCACACTCCACAAAGGCACCCACGGGTAAGACTCTACATTTCCCTCTTATCACATGCACCCCATGCCCAAAGGTCTGCCCCATGCCACTTCATACACTTACATGACTTGGATTAGGCTCCACCTAGGAAACATGCTAGACTTAAGGGGGATTAACCCAATATGACATCCTGAGAGCCTTCCCTAACCTAAATTTAGCAAGTTGTATAACATCTTTGTGCATTTATTTGGTTTAGGGGGGTTTGACACACATGTTCGAGTGGTTTGATTATTGGATGTGATTTACTTGCTATGATACTCGGGACTCATGGACCCCTGGAGGGCGTACCTATTTGTGTTTGCAGGACATTGCCCGGTGGACAGGTATTCATGAGGAGATGACTAGTTCAGACCTTCATAAAAGCTTGAAGTCGAGGGACGGATGTTGAAACCCCGGGCTTGGGGCATGACAGTGATGATCAACTTCCGTGATACAAAAAGAGGTTGTTGCCTTTGGAGGCACCCTCGTAGGCCAAGATAATGAGGGGCCACCCTTCCCAACCTGGACGTTGCCTTTGGAGACCTTGAACGTCACCATAGTAGCCCCATGATGTCACCCAGGGCTAAGGTTTGACATTGAGAGATGTTGGGCCGCAGTTTTAGCACGTGTGGCGTGAAGGAGGACCTTTGGAGGCCCAACGTTTTGCTAGATGACCTCAACATCTCATGGAGGAGGCCTAACGTCACCCTAGGAAGGATGATGTCACCCTCTTTAGGGCTTTAATTTTGAAAATTAATTTAATTTTGAATTTTAAGAGCAAATTGACATGTAGGCTCTGTTTTATGAAAAGACACAAATTTTGGATTAATTAGCCAGGATTTCCCATAAAAATATGGCTAGCTAAGTTCAATTTTTCATCATAACTCACCTCTCATGAGAGGGGGACTGAAATTGGTGCCCTTTTTAGGAATTGGCTGAAATTTTGAAGCACACTTGGTTGGAGACTTGTTTGGATGCATTTTTGGATCATTTCTTGGTGGAATTTTGGCAAATCTAGGGCTTTTATGCTTGATTATTCTTGGTGAAGTAAATAAATCTGCAATTTTCATTTCATGATAAAATATGGCTAGCTAAGTTCATTTCATATTTAAGATTATGAAATTGCTTGCTTAAAAACCCTAGGAGTAAGAAACATAAGGCGCTTCTTTCTTGTTCTTTGTTTTGCTAATTCTGCCTAAGAGGATCTTGTCTCGACAAACTTCCAAAGCCCTAAAGTACTAGCACTTTAGAAGTTTTGTCTAGTTCTTATTGCATTAAATATATTTCAAGAGTCTAAGGATAGGAGAAATCGCTCGAGCCTAGAAGTGCCTACACCCTGGTTGAATCTTCTCTTTGGGGCTTGGTGCTTGAGTACTTAAGGTGCAACTTCTCAAGATTCCACCTTCTTATCTCTTAGACAAGTACAATCATTGTTATTTGTCAAATTTATTGTGCTGATCTTCCACCTTGTTATCTCTAAGACAAGTACAATCATTGTTATTTCTCCAAGCTATTGTGCTGATATAATTGACTCCAAAAGCCCTAAAAGGCACTAGTTCTTGCTTCTCTCTTGTTGAAGGATTGATCAAACACTCAAACACTTTTCTCTCAAGATTTTACAAACTAATTCGGAAGCTCGCTCTGGAGTGCAAAAATGTGCTCCCTGCAAATCAAGAAGCGTTGCACCCCGGAGCGAGCTTCCAAATCCAGAAGCGTGCTTCCGGATTTCGGAAGCTCGCTTCCTGAAAACTTTAGCCAAGCTTCCCGAGAAATTTTTTCAAACAATTTCTTTATAATAATTTCTACTTATTGTTTATATTTATTTCAATTTTCTACTTATGGTTTATATTCATAATTTATTTCTACTTATGATAAATTATAATTGTTGTAGGTTATATGAAAGCATTAGACAAATTGGTTCCAGACAAAGAGGAGTCTGACAAGATATGGCAACAATTGAGCCAATACATGCTTGGCCAAGGTGTCTTTGGGACCAACCATGCCTTAAGAGATCGAGGGAATTTGAGTTCTCTTGCGTGGTGGAACGTTTATGGCGGTGAACCCCACAACTCCAACGTTTGGCAACACGGGTGCCTTCACAGGTGGTGAACACTTCTTCTGCAAAGAGGTGTTGGAGCACCTACAGTTTCATCCACAACATCAAAAGAAACAGGTTGAATGCAAGCCAGGCAAAGAGCTTGGTTTATGTTCATTACAACTTGCGATCGTTGTCCCATTACTGTGAGGAGGCAAAGGAGGATAAAAACTTGAAGCGTTGCGACAACCATCCAGAGGAGAATAATTTGGAGGATGGGGTAATGCTTTTAGAGCAATTGGATAATGCTCTTTTTAATGATGATGATCATGCTGAGATGCCACCCCCAGCTACTACCCAGTCCTTGGTCCCCCTGATCAGGACTCCAACAGCAGGGGCTTCATCTTCATCTATACATTTTGCACAGTTTCGTCCTTCTCAGGCTCCTCCACTACCACCACGTGGAGGCACACGCGGCAATCGTGTTGGTGGAATGAGGATGGGATAGTTGTTTGATGTTTCTCCTTTTTCATTACTTTACATGTCAGTCTATAGATGATAGATTCATAGCATTTAGCAACTAGACTCTAGAGGCTAGCACGGTTTAAACTTTATTGTTTTGGACCTTTCGATCTTCATAATTTAGTGCAGATGGCCTATTTTGTAATCATAACTATTTGGTCATGACTCATGTTATTGTTGACAGTTGCTAGATGATTGATTTCATCCCATAACTTAATGGTCTACTTTCTATTATATGGCTTTAAAATTTGTATGTTGGTTTGTAAGTTTGTAATTGCTAGATTCTAGATGGTTGATGCTCGAGCGAATAAACATTGTTTTACTACTACTTACTACTATGGATGCCATTTTAATGTTACAATGTACAAATATGCATGTTTTCATACATTCTACAGCCAATTTGTCTTTCTACATGTTTTTTTTAAAATAAACACAATATATATAAAAAAATTATATATATATATATATATATATATAATAGACGCTTCCGGGACGCTTCACTCCCGAGGTTTTTTGAAAATGACGCTCTCGACGCTTCGCTTCCTAAAAATGCTCCCGCTTTGCTCTGTGCTCTCGCAACATTGATACTAACACTAACTTAGCATAAAACACTAACTTACTTGCTATTGTTATTAACATTAGCTACAACCATCTAAAAGAAGCAAATTTTCTGCATAACTCATTATTTGTGTTGAATTTTCACTATGCTAGGCTCAAGCTAGAGGTTTATTTCATTTTAGCATTTACTTTAACCATGAACAAATGCAGCTACACAATTTACAAGTGTTGCAATAACCAAGATCACAAGAAGAATAACCATGCACAAGAACACAAGAAATATCTTGGGAAAACCCTTCTCAACAAGGGAGAAAAACTTAACAATCCTTCACTATATTCTCAAGAGAAGATCCTCCAACCATGAAACCCTAATGCACAAAAGAGGGTGCTCTCCTACCTTGAAACTTGCACCCAAGAGAGGTGCGCACTTCAACCCTAGACGATGTACTTGCTGAAATTTCCAAATGATAAGTGACTTTTGTTTCCTCAATGGGAAAATCACCTTTATTTATACTAGACTGGACAGACCAAAAGTGGTGTCTATTCGCACAACAAGGCCGACCTCAATAACTCAGAAAATAATTATTTATTACAATAACCATTAATTATCATTCACATATGGTGGAACCGACCTGTACCCTTTACATCACAATTAGGGTTACAGGTAAATCTTACACTCAGACAATATAGCAAGGGATATCACACATCCACTAGTGTTAATCCACTAGGGGCACGTCCACTTGTGCTTAGCCACAGGAACATCCTACTCAACAGATCTCTATCTCACTAAGTCCATAGGAGAATCATCTGGAGTACCATCTCAAGTTTGACTCAACTGAGTCCACAAGGCAAGAGACCACACGTCATAACAACTCGATCAAGAGTCTAATGCACACCCATCACATGGGCACCTTCACCCCACACAGGGGTACACATCGTTTCATCTCAATCCAGAGAGGAACAACACACCCATCTCATGGGCATCCTCATCCCACACAGGGGCACACATCCTCTCATCTCAGTCCAAAGAGGAACGACACATCCATCACATGCGCACACCCAACACATGGGCTTTCTCACAGGTCGACTCTACTCAATCTCAGAGGAGAACGTGTCCTAGAGGATGTCTCACGAAGCTGTATTCATCAACACTCCCTCTCAGCTAGGGAGGCATTCTCCACCAGGCCAAGTCTCTCACGGAAGTACTCGAACTTCATCTTGGCAATCGGTTTGGTGAAGATATTTGCAATCTGCTCATGTGTAGGAAGGTACTGCAAGTGTACTACTTTCCTCTGCACCATGTCTCAGTTATAATAATATTTTATCTCAATGTGTTTCGATTTATCGTGAAACACAAGGTTCTCAAAGAGCTTTACACAGCTCTGGTTATCACAATGAATAATGGTAGGATCCATCTCATGATCAAATAAATCTGTCAAGAGATTGTGAAGCCACATTGCTTCGCGGACTACCACACTCAACGCTATATACTATGCTTTTGCGATACTCAAGGCCACAAAGATCTGTTTCCTGCTGCATCAAGAAACCATGGCAAACCCCAACGTAAAACAACAACCGGATGTGCTCTTCCGGTCAACTGCCCTCCCTGCCCAATCTGCATCGACATATCCTTGCAAACTCATGTCTACACTGGATGCATATCTCATGCCATATCGAATTGTGCCTCGTAGATATCTCAATACATGATTCGCTGATATCCAGTGAGTCTATCTCGATTCACTCATGAACTGACTAAGGACATTCACTGCATAGCATATGTCATGTCTGGTGTTAACCAGATACATCAATGATCCAATCAGTTGTTGGTATAAATGTGGATCAATCTCGCCTGAATCAGTAGAAGCATCGTTCAACTTCTTCAAATCCATCACCATTGGTGTAGGCATGGATTTGCAGTCTGTCATACCAAACTTCTTCAATATCTCCACAGTATATTTTCCTTGACTCAAAAAAATCTCATCAGCCCTCTGCCATACTTCTAGTCACAAGAAGTATTGCATCATACCTAGCTCCTTCATCTCGAATTCAGAAATCAATGCTCGCTTGCATTCAGCAATAAGTCTTTATGAAACGGTGAGGAATAAGTTATCCACATACAAGAACAAGATTAGGCACTCATCACCAACAATATGATAATATAGGTTTCGATCAGCAACACTCTTGTTGAAGCCCAAACTCATCAAGAATCCATCCATCTTCTCGTACCAAGCACGAGGTGCCTGTTTTAGTCCATACAAGGTTATCTTCAACCTCCACACCAGAGTTTTCTCGTCGTGTATCGCGAATCCCTCTGGCTACTCGATGCAAACTTCTTCCTCAATCTCACCATTGAGAAAAGTTGTCTTTACAAACATTTGATGTAGTTTCCAACCCATGGATGCAGCTAGTGCAATGATAGTACGGATGGAGGTGTATCGGGCTACTAGAGCAAATGTCTCCTCATAGTCAGTTCCCTCCACCTGTGAGAATCCTCTTGCTACAAGTCCCGCTTTGTATTTCTCGACACTTCCATCAGCTGCATGCTTGATTTTATAGATCCAATTGGAATTTACTATAGACTTCCCTTCTGGTCTCAGAACAATATCCCATACAACATTCTTCAAGATGGACCGATACTCTTCTGCCATGGCATCTTGCCATACCTGCTGACTTGTTGCTTCTCCATGACAAGAAGGCTCAGTATCGATGATGTGGCTCATCGCTGAAAAATAGCTCGAAAATCTCTTTGGTCTCTTTCTTTCTCGGAATGTACCTTGAGGAGTTGCATGTCCATCTGCCTCCTGCAGAGCTTGTCTGTAATGTTCCTAAGCCAAAAAAAAATTGCTCAGAACACTAACTGTTTACTGTTGTTATGTTGTTCATGTGTTTGCAGGTGTATCCGTACGATGTGCATGGATTATTCAATGTTGATAGACCAATAGATATGAAGCATACATTCATAAAAATTACAAGATATATAAGAACACCAGTCGAGAATCAAAATGTCAAATCTGACCTTTATTTAGATAGTAAGAAGTCCAGGTATACAAGAGAACTGCAGATCCGGGAGAAAGCCCCAATAATAACAAAATGGGCTTCTAGCCGATACAATAAGAAGAACAATACAAGATGAATGCCTCCCCAAGGTTGTAAGAGAAGAGATCCAAGCCTCTAAAGGCCACCAGCAAGTAGATCTGACAGAAGATAGAAGAACCTAATCAATGCACTTCCATACCTCCTCAACTGGATGAGTTGTGCCCTGCTCTGGATGCTGCCAAACCCTCAAGTTTCAGCCTACCCTCTCCTGACCTCCAAATCCTCCAAAACTCACTCATAATGTAGATCAGGTTGCTATAAACCCCTGGAATCAATCTCAAGCTGATATGAGCAATACTCCTCCTCCAAATGGCCAATCCCTAATCTGGATTGCGCCCTCCCTGGTTTGATAAAGTCAAGAGGGTACGTTTTCCCCTCTAGGAACCTCCAAATGCTATCAAACTCCGTCAGATCATAGATCGGGCCACTGGTACCATGATATTGAAGTCTCAAACCAAACTATGATGTTTTGACCCCCCAAACACTGCCCCCCAAACACTGAAAATACCTTTTTGCAGGGCATCCTCTTCCTCTTCAATGCATGCCAAGCTCATAGAAATAATTTGCAAGGATAAACTCCTCTCGAATAGACCAGGAATGATGCAGGGACCCTCCGAAGAGAACCCAGGTGCTAGATTTACCAAATGCCTCCTGCTTCCAACAAATCAAACTAGAACCTCCAAGATGGTGCGCTCCCTAGCTGGAAACCCCCCAGGGTTGCACCCTAACCTAGTGAATGCTTATTGAACCAACATAAAACACTGTAGAATGGTGTGGGAGTTGTATTTCACATCCAAGACCAAGCCTGGATCAAGGAAGGTGGGATCTTTCACCACCGAGTTGATCTCTAGGGTTTTAGACTCAAAACCCTCAAAACTGATTGTGCTCAAGAGCTACAATGCAAAATGATAATAATCCAAAATGAATAAGGAGTGCGCCATGCCCTTGTTAGAAAGTAATGGATGTGCTCGTTTAACCATTGACAATATAGCAATATTGTCACCCAACCATAGGCCGAAGCCATCCCCAAGCACCTTAACCTTGACAGAGAATGATTCCGGAAGCAAGCAAATAGCCAACCAAGGCTAATGCATAAAGATAACCAAGATTGATCAGAAAGTCCAACCATAACCAACAGAAAGTCCAAGACAAAACCGGGAAACTAGATTACAGCAGTTGCCGACTACAGTTGCTCCCCATACTTGCGCACTAGCCCAGTTCCTACAGTGCGCACTTCTTCCCAGCTACAATTCTGAGCAGTGTATATAAAATGAGGTTTGGCTACTTGTATTTATACTGTTTCATGAGCTACCTGGGTCGGCTTCTCATTCTGGAGACTAAATACTTAATATTAATTATTTCCTTGAGCCAACTTGTCTTTTAGGGTTATGTTCAATGCTTTAGGGTTACTTCTTGCTTCCCGGAATATTCTAATCTCATCAGGGTTACACGTGGAGGTAAATACCTCCCGCAGCTACCATAATATCAACACTCCCTCCTAGCTAGGGAGGTATTGAAGGCAATGCTCTTGAGCACAAACATACCATTCAACCGGTAGCATCATCATAGTCGTATAGACTATCTCATGATTAGATCATGAGCACCATCATCACTATCAGTGTCATCTGACAACATCATCTCTCGAAACCATACTCCATCTAAGTAATCAGACATGATGCTGAATAAATCATTCACTCCAAGGAGTGATACAAAAACCATTATTCTAATCGGGGCATATGTCCTAGAAGAATAAATGTCCTGGACCATTTTCCCTCTGGAAAATCTCTGTCCATCAGTACACTGATCATCCATCTAGCTGATAATCATTTTCAACACTACCGATAGTCTACAAGGCAACCAAAACAATGTCATTCAATAAAACACAACTGTGTCTATCCATAGTAGTATACAACTACAATCCAATGGTACACTACCACACCAAGTAGCACATAACTACTTAATCAATGACACATAGTCACAACCAGTGGAACACATCCACCACAATAGCATACATCTACTGTCCAGAGACATATAGTCTCCATAGCAATCATATCATTTGATATCAACCTGCACAGAAAAACAATGTCATGATATAAACTAAATCATCTAGGCCATTCTTCCACTCACATCTGTGAGATCTGGAAGAGCATCTGCCCTCAGAAGGTCAAACATCAGTCATGAGCTACTGGACTATTCTTCTCAAGCATAGAAGAATCAATGTCCTGATTTCTGAGCCTAGACCATTCACCTATCTAGGCCATTCCTCCGACACTAAACAAAGTGCAACCTAGAGAGAATGAGTCTACCCTAGGGAATGCATGTCCCTGATTGTTGAATCTCGACCATTCACCTATCTGGACTATTCCTCCGACACTAAACAAAGTGCAGCCTGGAGAGAATGAATATGCCCTAGAGAATGACTGTCCGGACCATTTCCTAAGGAAATGACTGTCCTGCACCAACCTCCAAAACGGACCATTCTTCGAAACTGCTCACAACTGTGAGCTTCGAAAGAATGACTGTTCGACGAGGTGGACCAGTCTTCTTGACCACTACTAAGAGTGACTGCCAAGAAGAAAGACTGTCCTAGACCATTCCCCCACACTGGCCACCAGGGGAATCGTTGTCTATGGTACATCAACAATCCATCGAACCGTTTTCATTACGAAAATGACCGTTCAATCTGGACCATTTTCCGAACTGGATAATGCCCGTCCGTCAAAAATCTCAAACCACTTTCCGAACTGGAAAGGAATTGCTCATCCTAGACCATTTTTCGAATTGAAAAATGACTATCCATAAATCAGTAACACATCAGTGCTCCCTCCCAACCTAGGAGTCATCTCTTCCCTTTTCAATAAGGAAGTCGTCTCCACAACCTCCAGCTTGTTTCTTGAATACGCAAACTCTTTCATTTTGGATAGAGGCTTTACCAAAATACCTGATTATCTATTCATCTGTGGAGATATATTGGAGAACCACTTCTCCTTTCTGGACCTCATCACGGAGAATGTAATGCTTGATCTCAATGTACTTCAATGTATTTCGGTCTTTCTGGAACACCGGTTTTCTCTGAAGGCTTCATATAGCTCTGATCATTATAGTATATCATAGTTGGATTCAACTCTTTTGTTTCTTGCTAGCTCATAACATCGTGGCAAGGGTCAAACTGGAACATATCTAAGTGGCACTTCTTCTGTCATCATGAGAGTTTGTCATGGATTAGCAATCCATCATCCTGGACTTCTAAGTAACCATTCTGATACAATATAGAAAGTTTTCACCACGCTTCTGCTGCGCATTGGAGGCTCTGCACCAAGTTATTTCAATTCATACAAGATCTTCCATCTGCATACAAGGGTTTCTTTCTGGTATACCTCAAAAAACCTTGAGGTTTCTCTACATACGTTTCTTGTTCAATTACTCTGTTGAGGAGAACAATCCTTACATTCATCTAATGTAAACTCCAACCCATCGATAATGTAGGAGATATAATAGCTCAGGTAAAGGTAAGTCTGTTTACTAGAACAAGCTATCATCATAGTCTTCTCCCTCCATCTAGGAGAACCTTTAATTCTGGATCTCGTAATGCTTCCATTCATAAGTCTTCCATACACTATTCTTCATCACAACTTCCATTTCTTCTGCTTGATTGCTTCTAGAGGGTTCAGACCAAGCTGGTAGTCTTGTGATTCTCGATATAATGATTGGTTGTTCTGGTTTTTCTTTCTCTCTTGGAATCTTCATGTTCTTCATGTTTCTCTTTAGCTCTTGGGTCCATGGAGTTTTCTATAGATTTCGTGCCCTAAAGATTCTAACTTCTTCCTTTCATCATAGGATCATGGATGTGGATGGAAAACCAGGGATGCTTTAAGGCTTCTTTTCGAAGAAGACTTCTTCTAAAGTCAAATTGAACATGTGCTGCTTTTCATGGCTGCCACCATTGATGGGAACATGGATAGATACTTCATCATCTTCAATGGATCATATTATTTAGGATTAGCTCCCTCCTAATCCTTGCTTCATGCATGAATGCATGCTCTTCTTTTGGAATTATATAATTGGCTCCCTCCATCTAACAGAGTCCACGCTTTTGTCTACATCCTTATTGCCTTCTGCAAAAGTGTCACAAGTCTTTTTCCAATTTCCTCTTGATTGTTGACTTCTTTTTGCTTTACTTCTTCTAGGTTTCTTCAAGTTTGATTCTAATTTCGGCTTATCTTGCAGTCGTTACTTATGTAATAGCTTCCACATGAATTGTTACCAGGGTTTGTTGATGTACTTCATCCTTTCATGTGTATTGCCTGACTTGAAGTCATCGTGATAGTAATCCTTATCTTGTTGTTCTTCCATAGGTATTGTTTCTCTTTGAACATACTATCTTCTAGGAAATAGATATGCAAGATATGTACAGAAACTATGTAAACATGGTATGTACAAGAATTATGAAGAATATTGTTACCTTGTCTTAGAAGAAGAAGTTTGTTTTGTCCGGCTTGGCCTTCTTTGAGGGTTCCCTTTCTTCGGAAACTGATGCTTCCTGTGTTTCCTTCCTTTTCTTTAACTCGGGACAATGATTCTTGTAGTGACAATGATTCTTGTAGTGACCATATTTTCGACAATTGAAGCATTGTATTTTTGACATATCTTTCTCTTGATTTGGTTTCTTCCTAGAGCCAAACTTCTTTTTATTCCTAAAATTCTTGAACCTTGCTGTGAAGGCTTGATCATCGTATTTCTTTTGGGGTTTCTCTTTTGCACTAATCCTTGATTCTTCTTGTGCACAACAAGTCCAAAGTTCTTCAAATGTAGGATACTCCTTCCTTGTGTTCATGCTTGCAGCAAATGCATCCCATGTCTTCGAAAGACCATTGAGTACTATGTTTACCAATTCCTTCTCTGAAATGATCTCTTCAATAGCTTGTAGTTGATCTCTTAACTGAGAGATTCTCACAAAGTAAGAAGTTATGTTGTCATCATCGTTCATTTTCATGTCACGGAGCTCATTCTTCAGACTCACTACCTATCCAATGTTTTTGACTGAGAAGAGGTTTGTTAGGGCATCATACATTTTCTTAGATGAGTCAAGATGGGAGATGTAGGGTATCAAGTGGTCTTTTATAGAGTCCACTATGATACTCATGGCATTGATATCATTGTCTTTGAACTTCTCCATAACTGTAACGTTATGAGGTTCCTTCTCTTTTCCTTCTTCGAACTGTGGTTCCAAAATCTTTCATTTCACGATATCCAACACTTTATTCTTGGCAAGGATGAGGTCAATCCTTGTCTTCCACGCTCTGAAGTTAGAAGCCCCTTCTAACTTGTTTTTTGACTTCATGGAGTGAGTCATAACTGCTTCTGACTTGGTCAACCTTTGACATTGACCAAAAACTCAAACTTGACGTCTTGGCTTGCTAAGAATACCAGGAGGTGCGCTAGGCTAGGGCGCACTAGGCTATCCAAAAATTAGGTCAATCTCTTTACTTAAGGTACCTCAACAAGAGGGTTACGGTTTCATTGCTGCAGCAAAAACTGGCTGCAACTGCAACTACAACTGAGCAAATCCTCCCAATCTATCTTCCAGCAGTTAGATTGTCCGAAGATAGTGTGGGCCCATAACCTGTTAGAAAGTAATGGATGTGCTCGTTTAACCATAGACAATATAGCAATATTGTCACCCAACCATAGGCCGAAGCCACGCTCGAGCACCTTAACCTTAACAGAGAATGATTCTGGAAGCAAGCCAATAGCCAACCAAGGCTAATGCATAAAGATAACCACGACTGATCAGAAATTCCAACCATAACCAACAGAAAGTCTGAGCCTAAACCAGGAAACCAGATTGCGGCAGCTGCCGGTTGCAGCTGCTCCCCAGACTTGCGCACTAGCCCAGTTTCTGCATTGCGCACTTCTTCCCAATTGCAATTCTGAGCAATGTGTATAAAATGAGGTCTGGCTGCTTGTAATTATATTGTTTCCTGAGCTGTTTGGGCCGACTTCTCATTCTGGAGACTAAATACTTAATATTAGTTATTTCCTTGAGCCGACTTGTCTTCTAGGGTTATGTTCAATGCTTGAGGGTTACTTCTTGCTTCCCGGAATATTCTATTCTCGTTAGGGTTACATGTGGAGGTAAATACCTCCCGCAGCTACCATAATATCAACAACCCTTTCCTTTATAGCTCCAATCTATTCCTCCATTGAGTTAGTTTTACCCTTAACGTTAATTCTTAACCTAACTCATCCTTTCTAATTCTTCGTTGAGTTACCCTTTTTCCACAAAGTCAACTCAACTTTAGAATATTACAATTCCTGGTTGACTTTGTCCCCAATATACCTAAGACTATAGTCTAGTGGGGAAAGCAAGACCACTGAGTCTTTCCAACCCTCTTCATCAAGAGGTGGAGGACATTACAATCTCCCCTACTAGAAATTGCTTGCCCACAAGAAATTTTGAACATGTCTCCTAGATCAACTGCTCTCCTTCCCACATGGCATCCTCCATAGGTAGGTTCTTCCACTTAACCAAATATTCTCTGATGCTTCTTTTCCTTATCTTCCTCTCCCTAACTTCTAGTATCTCCTCTGGTATCAGTACCAACTGTCCTTCTTCATCCATGGGTGGCAATTCCTCGATAGGAGTGATGTGCTTGCCGATGGCCCTCTTCAAGCACGAAACATGAAAGACATTATGTATTTTGCTGCCCTGGGGTAGATCCAACTCATAAGCTACAGCCCCTACGCTCCTGCTGACTTTGTATGGACCAAAGAAACGGGGCTGGAGTTTTTCTGCACCACTTCTCTTGATTGATGCCTGACGGTACGGCTGGGGCCTCAAATAAACCATGTCCCCGACCTCAAAGGTGCACTCAACTCTGTGCTTGTCTGCCTGTACCTTCTGTTGATTATGTGCCCTCTGTAGGTGATCCTTCAATTCCCTAAGGATGTCCTTGTTAGAATGTGCTCGTTTTACCATAGACAATATCACTATTGTCACCCAACCATAGGCCGAAGCCACCATCCGAGCACCTTAACCTTGACAGAGAAACATTCCGGAAGCAAACCCTAGGCTAGATAGCCAGACAAAGGGTGGCACACCTTTCTCCAAGGAAAGCGTACCAAGAAAGAGCTGATCAGAGAGTCCAAACCATAACCAAGAGATAGTCCAAGCCAAAACTGAAATCTGCTAGTTGCAGCAATTGCAATGGTAGCTCTCCTCCAAACTTGCGCACAAACTGGCCAACTACAGTGCGCACAAGTGTTGCTTCTGCAGTTCTGAGAATGCTTGCCAGAATGAAGATTGGCCTCCTGTATTTATACTAAATCTGGCAGACTGCCTGGGTCGACTTCTCAATCTGGGTACTAATTCTTTAGTATATATTATTTCCTTTAGCCGACTTCTTCTCTTGGAGGCTAATAACCTAATACAAGTCATTCCCTTGAGTCGACTTGTCTTCTAGGGTTATTAACCAATCAATTAAGGTTTCTTCTTGCTTCCCGGAATATTCCATTCTTGTCAGGGTTACACGTGGAGGTAAACACCTCCCGCAGCTACCATAATATCAACACTCCCTCCTAGCTAGGGAGGTATTGAAGGTAATGGTCTTGCGCACAAACATACCATTCACCCAGTAGCATCAACATAGTCGTATAGACTATCTCATGATTAGATCATGAGCATCATCATCACTATCAATGTCATCAACTGCATCATCTCTCGAATCCATACTCCATCTGAGTAATCAGACATGATGCTGGATAAGTCACTCACTCCATAGAGAGACACAAGAACCATTCCTCTAATCCAGACATATGTCCTAGAAGAATAATTGTCCTGGACCATTTTTCGTCTGGGAAATCTCTATCCATTGATCATCCATCTAGTTGATAATCATTTCCAACACTGTTGATAGTCTTCAAGGCAATCGAAACAATATCATTTAATAGAACACAACTGTGTCTATCCATAGTAGTACACAACTACAATCCAGTGGTACACTACCACACCAAGTAGCACACAGATACTTGATCAGTGACGTATAGTCACAATCAGTGGAACACATCCACCACAGTAGCACACATCTACTGTCAAGAGACATACAGTCTCCATAACAATCATCTGATATCAACCTGCACAGAAAACATTGTTATGATATAAACTTAATCATCTGGGCCATTCTTCCACTCACATCTGTGAGATCTGGAAGAGCATCTGCCCTCAGAAGGTCAAACATCAATGATGAGCTATCTGGACTATTCTTCTCAAGCAAGGAAGAATAATTGTCCTGATTTTTGAGCCTGGACCATTCACCTATCTGGGCCATGCCTCCGGCACTAAACAAAGTGCAACCTGGAGAGAATGAGTCTGCGAATGCCTATCCCTGATTGTTGAACCTGGACCATTCACCTATCTAGGCCATTCCTCCGGTACTAAACAAAGTGCAACCTAGAGAGAATGAATCTGCCCTAGGGAATGCCTATTTGGACCATTTCCTAAGGAAATAACTGTCCTGCACCATCCTCCAAAACGGACCATTCTTCGAAACTGCTCACAACTGTGAGCTTCGAAAGAATGAATGTCCGGCAAGGCGGACCAGTGTTCTTTACCACTACAAAGAGTGACTGTCAAGAAGAGAGACTGTCCTAGACCATTCCCCATGTTAACCACACTGGGAAATCATTGTCTATGGTACATTAGCAATCCATCGAACCATTTTCATTACGAAAATGATCATTCGATCTGGACCATTTTCCGAACTAGAAAATGCATGTCCGTCAAAATCTCAAACCACTTTCCGAACTGGAAAGGAACTGCTCATCCTAGACCATTTTTCGAACTAAAAAATGACTGTCTATAAATCAATAACACACCAGTGCTCCCTCCCAACCTGAGAGTCATCTCTTCCTTTTTCAATAAAGAAGTCGTCTCCACGAGCTCCATCTTGAGTACGCAAACTCTTTCATCTTGGACAGAAGCTTTACCAAAATGTCTGCTTATCTGCTCATCTGTGGAGATATATATTGGAGAACCACGTTCTCCTTTCTCGACTTCATCACGAAGAATGTAATGCTTGATCTCAAATGTACTTCGGTCTTTCTGGAACACCGGTTTTCTCTGAAGGCTTCAGATAGCTCTGATCAATAAAGTATGTCATTGTTGGATTCCTCTTTGTTTCCTGCAAGCTCATAACATCGTGGCAAGGGTCAAACTGGAACATATACAAGTGGTACTTCTTCTGCCATCATGAGAGTTTGTCATGGATTAGCAATCCATCATCCTGAGCTTCTGAGTAACCATTCTGATACAATATCTCTGTTATAGAAAGTCTTCACCATGCTTCTGCTGTGCATTGGAGGTTCTCAACCAAGTTGTCTTCTTCCATCTGCATACAAAGGTCTCTTTCTGGTATACCTCAAAGCCTTGAGGTTGTTTTTCACATGCTCTTTGTTCAATTGCCCTAGAGAACAATACTTGCATTCATCTGATGTAAACTCCAACCCATGGATATTGCAGACGACATAATGGCTCATGTAGAGGTATGTCTGGTTTACTGGAACAAGCAATCATCATAGTCTTCTCCCTCCATCTGGGAGAACCTCTAGTTCTGGATCTCTCAATGCTTACATTCATAAGTCTTTCATACACTGTTCATCACAACTTTCAGTTCCTCTACTTGATTGCTTTTAGTGAGTTCATATCAGGCTGGTAATCTTGTGATTCCCGATACAATGACTGGTTGTTCTGGCTCTTCTTTCTTTCTTGGAATCTTCATGTTGTTCCTTTTGTTTTTCTTTAGCTCTTGGGTCCATGGAGTTTTCTATAGATTCCATGCTCTGAAGATTCCAACTTCTTCCTTTCATCATAGGATCATGGATGTGGATAGACAACCAAGGATACTTTAAGGCTTCTTTTCGAAGAAGGCTTCTTCTAAAGCCAAACTGAACACGTATTGCTTTTCATCGCTGCTACCATCGATATATACTTCATCATCTTTAATGGATCATAGGATTAGCTCCCTCCTAATCCTTGCTTCATGTATGAGTGCATGTTTTTCTTTTGGAAGTATATAATGGCTCCCTCCATCTAACATAATCCACACTTCCGTCTGCATCCTTATTGCCTTTTGCAAGGTTCATAAGTCTTTCTCCAGCTTCCTCTTGATTGCTGACTTCTTTCCGTCTTTACTTCTTCTAGGTTTCTTCAAGATTGATTCTGATTTCGGCTTATCTTTCACATGTTACTTGTGTAATAACTTCCACATGAATTGTTTGATGTACTTCATCCTTTCATGTGTATTGTATGACTTGTATTCATAATGATAGCAATCCTTATCTTGTTGTTTCTTCCATAGGTATAGTTTCTCTTTGAACATATTATCTTCTAAGAAATAGATATGTACAGAAAACATGGTATGTTCAAGAACTATGAAGAGTATTGTTACCTTGTCTTAGAAGAAGAAGTTTGTTTTATCCTGCTTGGTCTTCTTTGTAGGTTCCTTTTCTTCAGCAACCGATGTTTCGTGTGTCTCCTTCCTTTTCTTTAGCTCGGGACAATGATTCTTGTAGTAACAATACTTTCGACAGTTGAAGCATTGTATTTCTGACATATCTTTCTCTTGTTTTGGCTTCTTCCTTGAACCAAACTTCCTTTTGTTCCTGAAATTCTTGAATCTTGTTGTGAAGGCTTGATCATCGTACTTCTTTTGGGGTTTCTCTTTTGCACTAATCCTTGATTCTTCTTGAGCATAGCAAGTCCAAAGTTCTTCAAATGTAGGATACTCCTTTGTTATGTTCATGCTTGCGGCAAATGCATCCCATGTCTTGGGAAGACTATTGAGTACTATGTTTACCAATTCCTTCTCTGAAATGATCTCTTCAATAGCTTGTAGTTGATCTCTTAACTGAGAGATTCTCACAAAGTATGATGTTATGCTGTCATCATCATTCATCTTCATGTCACGAAGCTCCTTCTTCAGACTCATTACTTGTCCAATGTTTCTGATTGAGAAGAGGTTTGTTAGGGCATTGTACATCTTCTTAGATGAGTCAAGATGGGAGATGTAGGGTATCAAGTGGTCTTTTATAGAATCCACTATGATACTCATGGAATTGATGTCATTGTCTTTGAACTTCTCCATAACTACAACATTCCGCGGTTCCTTCTCTTTTCCTTCTTCAAACTCTAGTTCCACGATCTTTCCTTTCACGATATCCAACACTTTATTCTTGGCAAGGATGAGGTCAATCCTTGTCTTCACGCTCTGAAGTTAGAAGCTCCATCTAACTTGTTTTCTGACTTCATAGATTGAGTCATGTTGCCTTGACTTGGTCAACCCTAGATTTGACCAGAAACTCAAACTTGACGTTTTAGCTTGCTGACAGTACCAGGAGGTGCGCTAGGCTAGGGCTCACTGGTCTATCCGAAAATTAGGTCAATCCCTTCACTTAAGGTGCCTCAACGAGAGGGTTAGGGTTTCTGCAACTGCACTTGCTAGTAACCCTAGCAGCAATGCTTTGGTGACTGCTCCTGCTAGAAACCCTAGCGGCAATTCTTCAGCGAGCTTAATATCCTTAGGGCTATGCTCCCTTCCAATGGTTAGACTGAATGAAGGAGGTGCAGGTCCATAACCTGTTAGAATGTACTCGTTTTACCATAGACAATATCACTATTGTCACCCAACCATATCACTATTGTCACTATTGGCCGAAGCCACCCTCCGAGCACCTTAACATTGATAGAGAACCATTCTGGAAGCAAACCCTAGGCTAGATAGCCAAACAAAGGGTGGTGCACCTTTCTCCAAGGATAGCACACCAAGCAAGAGTTGATTAGAGAGTCCAAACCATAACCAAGAGATAGTCCAAGCCAAAACCGAAATCTGCTAACTGCAGTAGTTGCAACGGCAACTCTCCTCCAAACTTGCGCACAAACTGGCCAGCTACAGTGCACACAAGTGCTTCTTCTGCAGTTCTTAGAATGCCTGCCAGAAAATCTGGCAAACTGCCTAAGCCGACTTCTCAATCTGGGTACCAATTCTTTAGTATATATTATTTCCTTTAGTCGACTTCTTCTCTTGGAGGCTAATAACCTAATACAAGTCATTCCCTTGAGCCGACTTGTCTTCTATGGTTATTAACCAATCAATTAGGGTTTCTTCTTGCTTCCCGGAATATTCCATTCTTGTTAGGTTTACACGTGGAGGTAAATACCTCCCGCGACTACCATAATATCAATAGTCCTGACTCTGTTGAACCCAATCCTGAACCATGGGAGCCCTGCTATCACAGAAAGCAATCTCTACAAAGGAGAGAGGGTCATAATTGTATAAAGCCCTAAATGGAGGCATACCAATGGACATATGGTGAGTGGTGTTGTAACAGTATTCCCCCAAGTGAAGCCATTTGACCCATGCCTTCAGCTGTCCTGCCACATAGTTTCTGAGGTAGCCTTCAACCCATTTGTTGACTATCTTTATCTGACCATCCGTCTGTGGGTGATAATTGGTACTAGGTGTCAAGGTCGTACCTACTAGTCTGAAGAGCTCCTGCCAAAAAGTGCTCATGAACCTGCTATCTCGGTCACTCACTATGGTTTTGGGCAACCCATGCAATCTGAAAACCTCCCTGAAGAATAGGTCCACAACCTATGTTGCACTGAAATCTGTGGCAATGGAAAAAAAGTGTGCAAACTTCGTCAACCTATCCACTACTACGAAAATGCAGTCCTTGCCCTGTACCTTGGGAAACCCTGTGATGAAATCCATGAATATGCTCTTCCATTTCTGCTCCAGAATGGGAAGTGATTGTAGTAGTCCTGTTGGGTGAGTCTGTTCATCTTTGTTGGCCTGGCAAGCGCTGCACTCCTTGATGTGGTTCATCACATCTTCTTTTAGACCCTTCCAAGAAAACCTCTCTCGTACATGTCTGTATGTCTTGACGATCCCTTGCAGCCCTGCTACTGGTGAATCATGGCATGCCTATAACACCTTGGCCTTGAAGGCTGATTCGAGAACCAAGAAAATTTGGCCCTTGTAGTAAATAATGTCATCCATAATCTTGAAATTGTCATCTATCACCTACCCATCCATTACTTCACAAGCAAATTTGTTCTTCGAATACTCCACCAAGAGGTCGGCCTTCCAGTCTACTGAAATATCGGTCATGGCATAAACCGATGGTCTCCTGGACAAAGTGTTTGCTACCACGTTATTCTTTCCCTTGACAAATTCTATGTCGAATTCATAGGCTTGTATCTTGCTCACCCACTTATGTTGCCTTTCAATCAAGTCCTTCTAGTCCAGGAAGTACTTGAGGCTGTTGTGATCTGTCCTCACAACAAATTTTGCTCCCACTAAATACTATCTGAACTTATCCAATGAATGGATGATGGCTAGCATTTCTTTATCATATATGGTCTAGAGGAGCTCAGGAGCTCTCAACAATCGGCTTTCATGGACAATTGGGTGCATGCTTTGCATAAGTATAGCTCCAATGCCTACCCTTGATGCATCACACTCTACTGTGAAGGGTTGTGTGAAATCTGGAAGTGCCACTACCGGGCATGTACTCATTACTTTCTTTATTTTTTCAAAGGTGGCCTATGCTTCTAGGTTCCATTTGAAGGCCCCTTTCTTGGTCAAATCGGTCAAAGGTGCACAAAGTTGAGAAAAGCCTTTGACAAACCTCCTGTAATAGCAGCAGATGCCCAAAAACCCCTTCAACTCAGTGACTGTCTTTGGTGTGGGCCAATCGATGATGGCTTGTATCTTTTCCCGATGTACCTATACCCCCTTTACTCCGATAATGTGTCCTAAGTAAAAGACCTTTGTCATCCCAAATTCACATTTAGACTCCTTTGCATATAAGGATTGTTCCTCCATGATAGTCAGTATCTGTTCCACATGCTGAAGGTGCTCCTCCCAAATCTTATTGTAGATCAGTGAATCATCAAAGAAGACTAATAAGAACTTCCTTAGTTGCTTGTTGAACAAATGGTTCATGCACGATTGGAAAGTGGCTAGTGCATTAGTCAACCCAAAAGACATGACTAGAAACTCATAATGTCCATAGTGACACCGGAAAGCAGTCTTGGAAAGGTCTTGCTCCCTCATTTTAATCTAATGATAGCCGGAACGCAAATCAATCTCAGTGAAATAAACTGCCCCATGGAGCTCATCCAATAGCTCATCAATCTGTGGGATGGGATATCTGTTTTTTATGGTCTTCTTGTTTAGGGCCCTGTAGTCAATGCACATGTGAATTGTTCCATCTTTCTTTTTCACTAGCACTACTGAAGAGGCAAAGGGACTAGAGTTCGACCTGATGTGACCCATATCCAACAATTCCTTGATTGCCTTTTCAATTTCATCCTTGTACTTCTTGGGGTGCCTGTAAGGAGTGGTGATGACAGGTTTCGCACCCTCCTCTAACTCTATGATGTGCCAAACCCCCTATTTGGCAGTGCTCCTGGTGGTATAGGCTCAAAGACCTTGCTGTGCCTATCCATGATCTTCTAGATCTCTAGTGCGTAGTGTGTTTCCCCCTTTTTGTCCACTCTGACAGAAATTTTGCATTTTGCTGCATAAGCAATGTCTTCTCTCCGGAAGATGGCCTCCATGCGCTTTGTTGTCACCACCCTTGGTGTGTTTCCAGTCATACCCCCGAGAACCACTTTCTTCCATGTTTCTTCTATGAAAGACATTTCCATGGTTTTGTAGTTTGTGGTGATTGGCCCCAATGTACTAAGCCACTGTACTCCTAGGATGATGTTGGTGTCTGGAAGATCCATCACATAGAAATCTTGTGCCAACTCATGTCTGCCCAAGGTGAGTTTCATCCCTAGGATGTACCTATCACAAGGCATGGTACATCCACCTGTTACCTCCACACGAAATCCCTCAAATTCTACTGTCGGTATGTGTCTTCTTTGCAGTAATGTTGAGTCAATAAAGTTGTGTGAGGCACCTCCATCAATGAGGATTGAAACCTTCTTCCCCTGTAACACCCCTCTCATCCTGAAGGTGTTGAATTTTGGTACCCTGCTGATGGATGCAATGGTTACCTTCTCATCTGCTACAGGGTCGTTACTAGCATCCTCTTCTTCTATCTGTCCTGGAGTTTCGACCTCCATGTTTTGTATGTGCCCGAAATCCTCATCCTCATCATCTGAAATCACCTCAATATAGTGGGCTTTGCCCTTACCCATGCACTTGTGTGTTGGGTCCCATGGTTCCTTGCAGGTGAATCACAGTTGCTTCCTCCTCAGCTCCCTCCTAGTGGGCTCATCTATCCTGCCCCTTCCTTGGTCAAACCCCCTTGTGTCTCTTCCCCCTTGGTTAATAAGAGGTCTTCTCTCTCTACTTCCTTGATTGGGAGGTCTGGGGGTGAACCTCATCTTAGTTGCCGAACCCAAGTATCAGGTCTTCCAGATGGCATCGTGCAAGTTGGTAGGCTTAAAAGCCTTGACCCAACCCCTCAAGGGTTCCATCAACCCTTCTGTGAAAAGCATCATGAGTCTCGCTTGAGACACATCATGTACCATCACTGCCAGCCTCTAGAACTCCTCTATGTAAGCCTCTGGTGATCATGTATGTCTGAGTTGTGTGAGCTCTCTAAACGGTAGCTCTGGATCCCGCTGGTCAAATTTGTCAATGAGCCTCTGTGTGAACTCTGTGAAAGATGTAATCTGATTGTGTCCCAATGTGGTTAACCCATGATACCACCAATCATGAGACTTGTCATCTAAGTGCATGGTGGCAAATTTGATGGCATCCATCTCTCTCATGGGGTTAAGCTGTAAGTAGGTATCCATCTTCTGCACCCAGGCTTGTGCTCACCTTAGCAGATCCATCAAAATAAGGGATCTCTATTTTTCTTTCCCTACGCTGCAGTTCATAGTTGGGCCTCTGATACTGTATCAGTTTGCCCCGAAATTTGTTCCCGCAATACTGATCTAATGTGACCTATCTCAGAAACCCTGCACTTAGGGCAGGATACTCCCTGGCATACTGCTCAAAATTATCCTCAATCTCCTCCTCATAGTTATGATGTGGCTGAGTATCCAAGAATGTAGGTAGATAGGGTCTAGGAGTGGACCTGTTGTATGTCTGTCCTAGTGGTGCACATCCTCCATAGCTCTGTCCCTCAGTTTGATAGTGGGGGTTGTGCTCCTGTTGTTGTCTAGTCCCTCCATGAGATCCACTAGCTTCTCTGTTGGCATAACTTTCTGGACCCTTTCCTCCATGAGTCATCTGCATCAGGAGTTGTGATACCCCCTCCTTGCTTTCACTTACCTTTCTCAAAGCTTCTGACATCTCTACCTGTCCCCTACGTACTGTGTCCTGGTTCCCCTGTAGATGATGTACTACGATGCTCTGTGACACGTTTATGGAGTGTTGCAACTCCTTAGCGAATGCTGCTAGAATCTGTGGCTCATTGTCCTCACCTGATCCTTCCATTTCGGCCTCTACTTCACCTGTCTGTTTCCTGCATCTGCCCATGTAAATGCCACTAAACCTCTGCATGCACTAACCCCACTAGCTGGGAGGATCAAAATCTTTGATACCACTGTAATGTTCCTAAGCCAAAAACATTTTTCTCAGAACACTAACGGTTTACTATTGTTATGCTGTTCATGTGTTTGCAGGTGTATCTGTACAATGTGCATGGAATATATAATGTTGATAGACCAATAGATATGAAGCATACATTTATAAACAATACAAGAGATATAAGAACACCATTAGAGAATCAAAATGTCATATCTGACCTTTATTTAGATAGTAAGAAGTCCCCGTATACAAGAGAACTGCAGATCTAGGAGAAAGCCCCAATAATAATAAAATGGGCTTCTAGCCGATACAATAAGAAGAACAATACAAGCTGAATGCCTCCCCAATGCTATAAGAGAAGAGATCCAAGCCTCCAAAGGCCACCGGCAAGTAGATCTGACTGAAGATAGAAGAACCTGATCAATGCACTGCCATACCTCCTCAACTGGATGAGTTGCGCCCTGCTTTGGATGTTGTCAAACCCTCAAGTTTCGGCCTACCCTCTCCTGACCTCCAAATCCTTCAAAACTCGCTCAGAATGTGGATCGGGTTGCTAGAAACCCCTGGAATCAATCTCAAGTTGATCTGAGCAATGTTGCTCCTCCAAATAGCCAATCGCTAACCTGGATTGCGCCCTCCCTAGTTTGATAAAGTCAAGAGGGTACAGTTTCCCCTCTAGGAACCTCCAAATGATATTAAACTCCGTCAGATCATAGATCAGGCCACTGCTACCATGATACTAAAGTCTCAAACCAAACTATGAAGTTTTGACCCCCCAAACACTGAAAATACCTTTCTGCAAGACGTCCTCTTCCTCTTCAATGCGTGCCAAGCTCACAGAAATAAACTACAAGGATAAACTCCTCAGAATAGAACAAAAATGACGCCAGGGACCCTCCGAAGAGAACCCAGGTGCTAGATTTCCCAAATGCCTCATGCTTCCTCCAGATCGAACGAGAACCTCCAAGATGGTGCAACGCCTAGCTGGAAACCCCCCCTAGGTTGTGCCCTAACCTGGTAAATCCTTGTAGAACCAACCTGCAACACTGTAGAATGGTATGGGAGTATTTCACCTCAGACAATATAGCAAGGGATCTCACACATCCACTTGTGCTCAACCACTAGGGGCACGTCCACCTCTGCTTAGCCACAGGAACGTCCTACTCAACAAATCTCTATCTCACTTAGTCCACAGTTCACAGGAGAATCATCTGGAGTACCATCTCAAGCCTGACTCAACTGACTCAACAAGGCAAGAGACCACACGTCATAACAACTCAGTCCAGACTCTGACGCACACCCATCACATGGGTACCTTCACCCCACACAGGGGTACACATCGTTTCATCTCAATCTAGAGAGGAACGACACACCCATCTCATGGGCATCCTCACCCCACACAGGGGCACACATCGTCTCATCTCAATCCAGAGAGGAACAACACACCCATCACATGGGCACACCCAACACATGGGCTTTCTCACAGGTCGACTCAAGTCAATCTCAGAGGAGAATGTGTCCTGGAGGATGTCTCACGAAGCTGTAATCATCAACACTCCCTCTCAACTAGGGAGGCATTCTCCACCAGGCCAAGTCTCTCACAGAAGTACTCGAACTTCATCTTGACAAGCGATTTGGTGAAGATATCTGCAATCTGCTCATGTGTAGGAAGGTATTGCACATGTACTGCTTTCCTCTGCACCATGTCTCTGATATAATTATATTTTATCTCAATGTGTTCTGATTTATCCTGAAACACAGGGTTCTCAAAGAACTTCACACAGCTATAGTCATCACAATGAATAATGGTAGGATCCATCTCATGATCAAATAAATTTGTCAGGAGCTTGTGAAGCCACACTTCTTCGCGAACTGCCACACTCAACGCTATATACTCTGCTTCTGCGGTACTCAAGGCCACAGAGCTATGTTTCCTGCTGCACCAGGAAACCATGGCAGACACCATGGTAAAACAATAACCGGATGTGCTCTTTCGGTCCACTGCGCTCTCTGCCCAGTCTGCATCGGCATATCCTTGCAAACTCATGTCTACATTGGAGGCATATCTCGGGCCATATCCAACTGTGCCTCGTAGATATCTCAATACATGCTTCGGTGCTATCTAGTGAGTATGTCTCGGTTGACTCATGAACTAACTAAGTACATTCACTGCATAACATATATGAGGTCTGTTGTTAACCAGATACATCAATGATCCAATCAATTGTCGGTATAAATGTCGATCAATCTCGCCTGAATCAATAGAAGCATCGTTCATCTTCTTCAAATCCATCACCATTGGTGTAGGCATGGATTTGCAGTTTGTCATACTAAACTTCTTCAATATCTCCACTGTATATTTTCCTTGACTCAGAAAAAGCTCATCAGTCCTCTGCCATACTTCTAGTCCCAAGAAGTAGTGCATCACACCCAGATCCTTCATCTCGAATTCAGAAGTCAATGCTCATTGCATTCAGCAACAAGTCTTTCTGAACCGGTGAGGAATAAGTCATCCACATACAAAACCAAGATTAGGCACTCCTCACCAACAATATGATAATATAGGTTTGGATCAGCAACACTCTTGTTGAAGCCCAAAATCATCAAGAATCCATCCATCTTTTCGTACCAATCATGAGGTTCCTACTTTAGTCCGTAAAAGGCTTTATCAACCTGCACACATGAGTTTTCTTGTCGTGTATCACGAATACCTCTGGCAGCTCGATGTAAACTTCTTCCTCAAACTCAACATTGAGAAAAGTTGTCTTTACATCCATTTGATGAGGTTTCCAACCCATGGATGCAGCTAGTGCAATCATAGTATGGATGGAAGTGTATCGAGCTATTGGACCAATTCTCCTCATAGTATGGATCATAGTATGGATGGAAATGTCTCCTCATAGTCAATTCCCTCCACCTGTGGGAATCCTCTGGCTACAAGTCTCGCTTTGTATTTCTCGACACTTCCATCAACTGCATTCTTGATTTTATAGATCCACTTGGAAGTTACTACAGACTTCCCTTCTAGCCTCGGAACAATATCCCACACATGATTCTTCAAGATGCACTGATACTCTTATGCCATGGCATCTTGCCATACCTGCTAACCTGTTGCTTCTCCATGACAAGAAGGCTCAGTATCAATGATGTGGCTCATGGCTGAAAAATAGCTCGAAAATCTCTTTGGTCTCTTGCTTTCTCAAAATGCACCTTGAGGAGATGCATGTCCCTCTGCCTCCTGTAGAGCTTGTCGAGCCCACGAAGGTCTTTTATGGCCTACTGCAATGTCTCTAGGAACATCAACCGGAGCAACTGGATCAACTGGAACAATGGTTGTCTCCCTCTGAACTGTTGAAGGGGGAGAAGGTATTGTCTCGCCATCAATCTCCATCTGAGATTCTCTGGATCTTCGAAAGGCTATCTCTTCTTCAAAGATGACATCTCTACTTACCGCAATCTGTCTCTGAGCAGGGATGTAGATTCGATATGCCTTTAAAGATTCACTATATCCCACAAATGTACCCTTTCTGCCTAAGGGGTCTAGCTTAGATCTCTTCTCTTTGGGTACATGAAAGTATACTACACACCCAAATATCCTAAAGTGTCCAATCTCAACATTTTCTCCGGTGAAGGCTTCTTTGGAAGTTATTTTGTTCAAAATCTAGTGAGGACTCATGTTTTGAATATATATTGTTGCCATGCATGCTTTTGACTACATAATCATAGGTAGTCTTTGATCATGTATCATTGCTTTGGTTGCCTCAATGATGGTTCTGTTCTTCCTCCTTAAATAGTTTTGACTCCCTCTGAGTCAAGTGACTCCGTCTGAAGTCTGAAGGATAAACATCTTCCTTTGTTGTTAACCTGCGTGTAACAAGAAAACAAACGAAAAGAAAAAAGACAAGAATATCTACTAGAGGAGAATAATGAGTACATCTCTAGAAACAAAACAATTTAAGGATTGTTGTCACAGCTACACCACCTACTTGTAATGTAGCAAACTTAGAAATGTAGGTTAGAGGCATGATAATTAAAACAATCAAGCCTGGAGTCTTCACTTCCAATGTGTTGTTCCTCTGAATGCACTGAGATCCCTCTGGACAACGATACAAATAATATAAACAAGTGCATACCTGAGAGTGCTGATATGAAGAGGAAGGCTTCATCTTTGATGTCATCATTTCTTTGAATTCTCAACTTCGCGGAACTAAATTAGCTTGATCGAACAAGCTTATCTTCCATCATAGTTTTGTTCATCATATTTTCAAATTCTTCACAAACCCTTACCAACTAGGCTAGGAAACCTAACGACTAGCTTAGGCTAGCAATCTTAGGTTTCGTTGGGCTTATGACTACCAACAATAAGCCTTGAAAGTCAAGAAAACACTGGTGAGCTCAAAAGCCCCTTCAATGAGCTGCAGAAACTCTAAATCTGAATTTTCTTCAGAAAATTGCGAAACTCTAGAAACGCTAGAGCCAAAAATAAAAAATCCTCGGAATTGCAATCTAAGAGATTTTGGAGGTGCGCTGAGAGAGGCAATACACCCCTATGTAATTTTTAGCCCCAACGTTTCATTTTTAAGTGTTGGAACACCCAAGAAGGAGAGGGTCGTACAAATTTCTGGAAACCCTAGGTGGGTTGTATGGTTCTGCAGAAAAGAGAGGACGGATGGCTTTAATGCTTGAGCAATGGGTTCTTCAAGATCTATGCTCTAATTCCATGTTGAATTTTTACTATGCTAGGCTCAAGCATGAGGTTTATTTCATTTTAGCATTTACTTGAACCATGAACAAATGCAGCTACACAATTTACAAGTGTTGCAATAACCAAGATCACAAGAAGAATAACCATGCACAAGAACACAAGAAATATCCTGGGAAAACCCTTCTCAACAAGGGAGAAAAACCCAGCAATCCTTTGCTATATTCTCAAGAGAAGATCCTCCAACCATGAAACCCTAATGCACACAAGAGGATGCTCTACTACCTTGAAACTTGCACCCAAGAGAGGTGTGCACTTCAGCCCTAGAAGATGTACTTGCTGAAATTTCCAAATGGCAAGTGACTTGTGTGTTTCCTCAATGGGGAAATCACCTTTATTTATACTAGACTGCACAGACCAAAAGTGGTATCTATTGGCACAACAAGGTCAACCTCAATAACTCAGAAAATAATTAATTATTACAATAACCATTAATTATCCTTCACATATGGTGGAGCCTACCTGTACCCTTTACATCACAATTAGGGTTACAGGTAAATCTTATTCTCAGACAATATAGCAAGGGATCTCACACATCCACTAGTGCTAAGCCACTAGGGGCACGTCCACCTTTGTTCAGCCACACGAACGTCCTACTCAACAAATCTCTATCTCACTCAGTCCATAGGAGAATCATCTGGAGTACCATCTCAAGCCTGACTCAACTGCGTCCACAAGGCAGGAGACCACACGTCATAACGACTCAGTCCAAATTCTAACACACACCCATCACATTGGCACCTTCACCCCACACAGGAGTACACATCGTTTCATCTCAATCCAAAGAGGAACGACACACCCATCTCATGGCCATCCTCACCCCACACAGGGGCACACATCGTCTCATCTCAGTCCAGAGAGGAATGACACACCCATCACATGGGCACACCCAACACATGGGCTTTCTCACAGGTTGACTCAACTCAATCTCAGAGGAGAACGTATCCTAGAGGATGTCTCACGAAGTTGTAATCATCAACAATTTGTTAGCTAATCACTTCAGAATTTGTTCATGACAAGCTATTATCATTGTATACATTAAATGCTATATTTTCATTGTCTTTTTGAGCATTTCTGAAGAATATTTCTTCCAGTTGTTATACATTACTAATTGTTGTTGTAAACTTGTCTATTGTTGCAGTTTTATATCAGCTAGCATATGTTTCAGTAGTTTATTGTCTTACTGAAGCATTAATATCATTTTTGTACTTGAAGCTGCCATATATATGCTTGTTGTCGTGTTCCGGGCTGGTACACTTCATCTTCTACACTTGCTTCATCCCTTTGAGACATAAGCTTTGTGATATCTTTGACTTAAGTGACCAGTGAGATGGGGGTTAATCTTTACATCTTTGCTTCATTTCACCAGCCCTTTAGGTCACTAGGGACGTCTCCCTTGGGGTAGTTTTATTTTACTCCTAAATAGAAAGGGGTTTCCTGTTAAGGTGATAGTGATAGGTCAGCCCCTTGTTACACTAATCTTGTTTCACTTGCCTTGGGCTTTGGGCCAATAAAGATTGTGTGATAACATGCACAATAGGGCCGACCTTACAAAATACACTTTATAAAATATATTTAACCTTTTCACTTTGGCGCAATAGGGCCAACTTGACAAATGACACTTTATAAAATACATTTGACACTTTACAATGGCGCAATAAGACCAACATGAATAATTACAATATAATAAGAACATCTTCCGCTGCTACCCAAAAATTGAACACCAAGATCATCCATAGGTAAATCCACACTCAGTTTTAATTTTGAATCTTCACTTTGGGAGTGGCGGTAAGATCTCAACCACGCATCCTGGCCCTTTTTTTTGACCCGACCCCATAGTTCACTTCACTTAATAGACTGTGTGATTGGGATACTAATCACTGGGTACCACTTAATTAATTAATTAAGGCTGCAACTTGTACGGAACGAGCAGAGTACGACGTTTGTGTGACAACTGTACAGATTAATCCCAGAAAATGCAATTGCAGATTGTATGGTGGATTGTACAGGAATGGCAACAGACAAAATGTACGGATTTTAATTATTTAATTGTACGACAATATATTTTAATCATACACGTTTTAATTAAACTCTACGGACTCTATGACGGGGCTATAATGTGACAGTTGTTGTACGGAAATATTGGTTCTGACTTGATTCAATTTTTTTAATTGTAATGGTACGGTAATCCATACTTTTTTTCCTGATTTCTTGATTCCTTCTAACTTGCAGCGGAATTATATTATTCTGCAGAAAATTGGAAGAACGAAAATAAAATAAATAAAAAATTAACAATGCAAATTATTTTATATATATATATAATAATTTGCAGTGGTAAAATTATATATATATATATATATATATATATATATATATATATATAGATAGATAGATAGATAGATATATAAAATTTACCACTGCAAATTATATATATGTATATATATAAAATAATTTGCAGTGGTAAAAAAAATTATTTTTATTCTTCCAATTTGCAGCAGAATAATTATTTCTTTTACGTAAATCTGTATGAAGAATGGTCAAGTGCCAATTCTGGTAAATATAACTTGAAGATCAGAGGATCTATGAAAGATGGGGGTTGGCCAAAAGCTGGTTTAGACAAGGTCTGATAAATAAATTGGCCAAAGGCCGGAACCAGAAAAACGAAGCTCTGATACCAATGTGGTGAACCAATTCGGTTCATACACAAAATATCCAAAATACTTGGAATATAAAGTAATATAACGACAATATATTTTAATCATACACATTTTAATTAAATCATACGAACTATTCGGTGGGGCTATAATGTGACAGTTATTATACGAAAATATCGTTTCCGACTTTATTAAATTTTTTCAATTGTACCGGTACAGCAATCCATACTTTTTTTCCTGATTTCTTGTATCCATCTAACTTGCAGCAGAATTATATATATATATATATGTAATAATTTGCAGTCGTAATTTTTTTTTTCATTCTTCCAATTTGCAGCGGAAAAATTCTTTCCTTTACGTAAATCTGTATGATGAATGGCCAAGGGCCAATTCTGGTCGAAGATCAGAGAAACTCTGAAAGATAGGGGTTGGCCAAAAGCCGGTTTAGACAAGGTCTGATAAAGAAACTGGCCAAAGGCCAGAATCAGAAAAACGAAGCTCTGATAACAATGTGGTGAACCAACTCAGTTCATACACGAAATATCCAAAATATTTGGAATATAAAGTAATCCATCGAGGATGAAATAATATATTGAGTAAATGTATAAGAATAAAATGAGATGATTACAAATAAGAAATGAGGGCTGCATATATATCGATGCAGGGGCACCCTTTCATAAGAGACATGACCTTCCATCATGAAGATGTCTCTTCATAACATATTTAGTTACTAATTATTTATTATTATTTAATTATCTATTTATACCTATTTATATGTATATTTGTGTTCATAACAGGATGAAGGACGATACTAATGATGTGGATCCCAATATAAGCGATGGTGGAACATTGCTTGTCATTTATGCTTGTCATTTAAATGTTCTTGCTCATTTAAATTTTATTCATAATGCTTTCTTTCAAAGTTCCCATATAATCATTAATGTACTATGGATGGCATTTCTAACTTCATAATAATCTAGTATTCATCTACAAGAAGCACAAATATGCATGTTTTCAACTAAATTGGCTGCTCCGAGCTTTTTTGGAAAACGATGCTTCTGCTCCGCTCCATGCTCTGGAAACACTGAATATTACCCATGTAATAATGCAACATATTTTGTCTTAGGGGTTTTCAAAAATGAAAAAATGCTCCAGGTAGTGCTGTTGTTAGTGAACAGTGAAGGACTGTCGGCACAGAACACGTGAAGGAGAATTATATTTTAGTCATCCATCATTGATGTATAAAGAGGATACCACTCTTATCCTGAATATTAAATTGTAACCAGCAAACTCTTCAAATGAAATAACTAAATTGCACTCGTCAAATGTTACAGTGATTAATTAGATTCTATTTAGAAATGGAGAGATAAATGTAGTAACCTGAGGAATCATTACCAAATCTCTAAATTAAATTGTGAATTAACATTACTTGTATCAGAAACAGGTAAAAACAAGATATCCAGACAATACAATATGCAAGAAACAAAATGACTAATAATTGTAACCCCGAAATTATCCAAATTGAGTGATAAGAAAGTAAACTACAATTGTAATACAACAACAGAGTAATGACTTCAATTAAAGAATAGCATCGGGGCATCACCATTTGTGATCCAAAAGATGAAAGGTGAAAGTTCTATTCACATGTTGGTCTGTAATTCATAAACATAATCTAAGCTGCAATGCTTCCAAAACTTAAGATTCCTCTATTTGCAATCACCAAACACTATACTAACAATACTGATTCAGTATCTAGCAATGCATGAAAGAGTGATTAGGTGAAAGGGAAATAACAGAAACATATAAATGAAGGTGAAATGAAAAATAAGGGCATTTCAGTAAGATGTTTAAAGATGAAATGAAAAATAAGGTTGTTCTAGTAAGATGTAAGAAACGCGTGCTAGAAATAATCCATCAAACCATATGACATGCCAAAAATGTTCAGAATCTAGGGACTATACATGCTTAACATTTTATCACAGCTCAGAATCATTTTTCACAATAATTGCTTGAAAATGCAAACACCTTTGTAAAGCACTGAGACTCCAAAATTGTTTAATTTTTATGGACTAAACAATTATACATACTTAGGTTTTACAGCTTAGGATTTACTCATAATATTCTATCAGCCAAGAGACTTACCTGTCCAATTCGATGGACACGATCTTCTGCCTGAACAAGGTCACCTGGAGTCCATGACAACTCTGCAAATATCACTGTACTTGCCGCTGTCAATGTTACACCTATTCCTGCAGCACGTATGGCAAGCTGGATATGCAGGGCAATAGAATTTGACAGCAAGTCATAGTCAATAGCATTGCAAATATCCATAGAATACTGCACAACCCAAATAATGCACTTTAGGAATTCAATATTAATTTTGAGACTGAAACTCATACCACTGCTACTTTGATATCTTCTCTATCCTGAAACTGCGTGACCAATGTCTGCCTTGATGATGGTGGTGTGCTTCCATCGATTCTTATGTAGCCAACATTCTTCTTCTGCAGGACAATAACAGCATTGCTTCAATCAATCATTCCAGGAATTTTGTGACCAAGCAGACCTACTTACAAGTTTTATACACTTAAGAACATGAATGAATGATAAATTCAACTTACTACAACAAATTGTTCAATTGCACCCATCATTGACTGATGGTGGGCAAAAACGAGGAATTTGCAGCCCGCCTGTAATAATAAAGAAAAGTGTTCCAATAATGCAATCTTGAGATGATTAGCATTCATCATAAACACAAAAGTTTCATGAATCAAATAGAAAATTTTAGAGAGCTAAACATACATTTTTCAATGATCAATTGCCATGTTAAAGTACGAGAGGAAAAGATTTGAAAGTAAGTAGAAATAGCTAACTGATTTGAGATCTTATAGAACAGACAATCTACGGAAACTTAGACCAAAAAGTACAATCCAAGGTCTCCTCCATCATGGGTAAATTCACAAAATAAGAAAATATTAAATCCAATCTATACAATTGAAAAGGTAATAATCTATGTTTTTGTTATGACTTCTATTTATGGATCTTTCTAGAATATTTTACGGAATAGTAGTAAATAATATATGCAGAATCTTGTTCATCAAATACTTTATTCCTCTTGGTATGTCCATAAGATCCACATTCTAACACGGTTTTACTCATTTCCACTCCCTAGCTAGAATATTTGGCATATCATGAAAGAACAAGCAAATGAACACACCATCCACACAAATGAACAAGAGATGTGTCCTGGGAAACCTGAATGGGAGAAAACCCAGCTAGAAGGTGAGGCCTATGCTCTATACTCACTATGAAGTTGCCTTTGACATTGTGGCATGAACGACTACTACAAAATATTCTACCTCCTCTGTTATGCTCTCAAATCCCACTCCTAGATGCACTGCACAACTATGGAACAAGTACAATACTAAAGAATGGAACCCCTCTCTTCCTAGCAGCCTAGTGTTTAATAGTTTGATAGTCATCTAGGGTTAGGGTTTTTGCATGACTCAACCTCAATTAGTGTTAGGGTTTTGGACCTTCTAGAGTATTCTTGAAAGTCCACATGTGTGTAATGGGGGCTAACATGGCACTGGCATCCACTCTGTACCATGGTGGTCAACAAGGTATGTCAACTTGCAAGAGGCATAACTCCCACATATGAACTCTGATTGAGGGGATTTTCACACCGTTGGAAAGCTCTTGGTCTATAGGAAAACATTGAGGGGTTGGGATCTATGCTGACAAAATTTTGACCCGAAAAAGTCTCAATTGATTCCTCAAAATGGCTTTGGAAGGTTCCAAACCCCAAATTTCCAATCTAGGACCTGCCATTAAAATGGGCCCTGCAAGCCAATTCCTCCAATTTTTCCACTTAGAAAGTACCAAGATAGATGACAATTATATAATGATCCATTTGAGATCAAACAATGACATGCCCAACAACAACAAGAGTTTCAAGCCAAAATGATACAAGAGATAACCATTATGTTGTAGCAACTCATCCTCACTCAACAATAGACTCTAACAGACTTTGCAACACCAACCACCACCTAATATTCCCACAAGCATCCCCATGCCGAATGGTCTTTCATGTAGGACACAACGCTTTATGCCCTAAGTTTAACAAAGCACCAAATGAGACAAATTTGACATTAGGATTCATAATGTTGAAGCTTACTTCAAAACAAAGCCTAGTCTGACATACACTCAAAAGATCTCGTAGATGAGGAGAAAATGAAAGAACAAACCCTTACATGGTGGCAGAAACAAACTTAACACCTCAGAACCTCCACCCAACCTCCAATTGAGAGTTGGGATGATTTCAAAAGCATCATTTTCAAGTGGTTCTACTAGTCAATGTACCAATATGCAATGTTTATACAATCGTTGCACCTCTGGCAGACCTATTATAACTCAAAAATTCCTTCGGGGAATTAGTCCCAGGGGGGATTAAAAGAACCCTTGGGAAAGTGCCAATTTCACCATGCATAGTCTTTATCGCTTAAGTCTAGTGCTTGCTAGCCTCGAGGGGAATCTCTAGTTATTTGAACTATGCCTTGCAAAAGACTTCAAGTATGCCCTACAAAAGACTTCAAATCTACAAAATATACTCGCTAACTTTGAAGTAGCTCAGCGTTTTGTCATTAAATGCTTAAGAACAACGAGCACAATTCAGATTTACTTGTTTAGATGTCAAATCAATGTTAACCCTTAGTAAATCTGCAAAAAATATACTTCACACTGTGACCAAAAGTTACAACCCTGCACGTAAAATACACAAAATCAACAAATATAATTTTTCTTGTTATCAACCAATCTAGCATTTGTGCAAAGCCTTCACAAGATGCAGAACAAGTGTAACATATGAAAGTACTTGCCACTATTACCTAAGCAACTACTTCCCTCCTTTTCGTGAAGGAATGAGATCCAACACAAGGGAGGCTTCCTTAGCAATCTCAAGGAATCTTATAGCAAGAATAAATTAACTCTACGACCTCCTATCTTGGTTACTCAATTATACCACCAACTAGATTAAAGTTCAAGGTCAAGGCAAGGTGGTTAAGTAAAGCAATTCTAGACTTGTGTGTGTGAAATATTCAAGACGATAAGTGATAGCTATAATATCAAATGAATCAAGTAAATGCCCTAAAACACTACAAATCAAAAGAAAAGATATGGTTGTCATAAAACTAGCAAATAAAGATGATTACTTCAGCTAAAAGACTAGTTATGAAAGAACAAATATAACAGTCTTAAAACTAAAAAGAATGCAATGAAAGAGAGATGAAATGTAGGCTAAAACTATCACATCAAATAACCAATGATTGTTGAAACATAAAATGACATGAAACAATCCCTAATTGGCTAAAAACTACAACAACGATGAAATAAACTGTTGATGTTTTGTAGCTTCAGGAGGTATTCCCACTAGTGGCCATGGTGTCGGGCATGTGGGAATCTTCATTGGCACCAGATTACACTTTCGTTTCGATGAAAACGCCCTTGGGATGGAGCTAGGGCCTCATGGGTTTGGTGATGGGCTTTGTGGGCTTGTGTTGGAGCCTCACACCCACAAAGAGGAATTAATATTCTAATTTAATGTTGAGTTTAGTGGAGGGCTCCTTAGAGTAAGCTAAGGTCTTCTAAACTCACATTAGACCTCTATGAAAGGAGAGGAGAGATTGTGGCAATGTCATAGTGACATTGTGATATAATAATGGAGTTCGCATAAGTGAGTCTGCACTTGTTCCAAGGAGCTTGGTGATTCAACAAGGGAATTTTTGCAACTTTGGCAAATCTAGCCTAGGGTTATGGATCTTCTATTTTTTGTTCTTGTCATGGAAATCACACATGTGAGGTGAGGAAGGTTGCATGTGTGGAACACAGCCGTAAAAGCGAAGAAGTCACACGGATCGTACAAAAGTGTCTGTACAGTATTCCCATACATGTACACAGGTTTCAGTGGAGACAGTCGCGTATGTACGCGATCCGCAGTGGAAACAATCATGTATTTGCAAGATCGTATGACAATATTTTCTGGGCAGGAGCAAGTCCATACAAGCTAGCGTCAATAGGTCGTACAGGTGTTGTGCAGCAGGTTTGTCAATTGGGAATTTCTCAGGAATTTACTGAATTGGTAGTGCTAAGAGCACAACATTTTGTCAGTTTTGGTGAGCAAGGAGAGGAGCAGGCTGGGGGATGGAAGGACTCAGCCACAACCTAGGAACCTCAGCTAAGGATAGTGGATAAGGCTGGAAGGACTCAACTAGGCTTGGACACGGTAATCGAGAGGGTTTTGTAAGTGTTCTTGGTATCTTTCTTTTATGTAAGAGTTGGGCCATTGTCCCTGGTATGAGAGCCCATTGTTCTGGATTTAAGAACAAGTGATTTTGGGCATTAAATTCTTGTGTACCAGTGTATGATTCAATTGTTGGTTTATTTTCCACTGCGTTAAGTAGTTAGGAATCTCGGTGTGCTTATGTTTACAGTGCAAATTGTGTAAAATTTGTGTATATTGTTGAGAACATAGACCAAACCTGAAGTGTGTGTGTATCGGTCTAGGTGCACCTAGAAATCTAACATAATTGATGTTAAGGAATATTCTAAAGTAAAGAATGCCACAAACCCTAGATGTTAGGCTATTAATGACTAAAAAAGGGTTTAAGATCACCTTGCAAGAGAGAAGGCAAGAGAAACGACTAGGGTAGTCAACTTCCTTGGGCATATGGAGTCAAAGATTCAACTTCTATGGAGAGGAAAGGCAAGGACAGACTCAAGGATCAAACCCTAAGGTAGTTCACTACAAACGCTAGGTATTGATTCTTTAGGAAAGCAACTTAAGATAGTCCACTACAAACCCTAAGAGGTTGTCCTATGTCTTCTAAGAACCTTTAGCAAGAGATCTAAATGGATTTTGGTCAAAACTCTAGAGTAGTCCACTACAAACCCTAGAACTTTAACCTACAAGAATAACCCTAGGGTAGTCCACTACAAACCCTAGACTTACCCTTATGTTCTTCAACAAGCTCAAAATAAACGACAACAAGGGGAGGTAGTCCACTACAAACCTCCCCGGAGTTTCAAAACAAAGGTTTATCCAAGAGAATACCAGGTAGGATGAAATTACCACCACTTTGATAAAAACGTTTACTTAATACATCAAGAATAAACTACCAAAGAATTGAAAAGAATACATACTAGTCAAATCGTTGAGCATGAAAGAAACCCTAACATGAAATCATCCATAAGAAACTTGAAAAGCATTGACTAGATCTCCATGAAAGTGTGCACAAATACTCCATGATGAGAAAGAAAGATAACAGACTAGTGTAGTAGTTCTCCACAAGATGAGAAAGAAAGATAACAAACTAGTGTAGTAGTTCTCCACAAGATGAGTTATAATTTACAAATGAGGAAATCATCATCTATAAATATGAGAGAAGCCTAGTGCATCATTGCTCTAAAAGTTCATGTTGCCACCTTTATACACACCTTGGGTAGCGTGGAAGAAACCTTCAATCCACTGGATGTGTCATTGGAGGCAAGTCTCAAGTCAAGGTGTTGTCCCCTGATCCTCAACTCCTCCGTCTAGGCCAACTCCTAACAAAGCCAAGGGGGGTAGCCCCTAAAGAAAATAATCCAAGGCTTGAACAAATCTAAGTACAAGAAAAAGAGTCTAGGAGTTTATTGCAACAAAGACAATATAACAATGAGTAAATCTACACTAGCAGCATATATCATTCATTCATTCACCAAAATTACTTATGATAAAGATACTCAAAACCAAAGAAATACTTGCATGAAAGATAATCAAAAGGATACATATACTTGCAAGTAAATAACCATAAGCAAATAAGATACTTCAAGATAAATGGAAATGCTTTGTAAATATAAGTACTTGAAGTAAATGGCTTAAAAAGGTAAATAATGAGACCAGTGCCAAATATTGAGATATGTGTGTAATGCTGCTGAAAATGGAGATTGTCGTGTGAATGTCCTTGCAAAGTTTTTTATTAAAGTTGATTAAAATTATTAGAATGACGTTTATTGCATAAAAGAAAACTAATGTAGATGTGGTCTCTGTGATGTCCCGTCCCCAAGATTAGGCCAACAAGGAGTGACTTAGTAGTCTATAGGTTCACGTAGACTATAGCCAGGCACAAACAGGGAACCAGATGGAGAAATAAGGGAGGAATTAAGGCTAAACGATAAATTAAGCCAAAATACTTAGGAAAAGTCACTTAAGCCTAAGTCAACGGAGAATTAGAATGAAAAGGTGATAAGGGGGTGACTTAATTGACAAATAAATCACTTAAGAGGAAAGGCGCCTAGGTTAAATGATGTCAACGAAGAATTAGGTCGGGAAAGATATAAAGAGAGGAATTTGACCTAATTCCTCATTATGCATTGTTATGATTTGATGTCGAGACTTCCGAGAGGAGGAGGAGAGCCGACCTTACTGTTTTGTGGATTTCTGGAGGAAACCACCACCCTTGATCGGTTTCGGTGTTGAGAGACACACCCTAGCGCATCGGAGATACCATCCAGGTATTTCACCGTTCATTTCAGGAGAGATTATTGTGGAGGGCGCAGCTCAACCAAGGAGGGCGCAAATCATTTTGAGGGTTTAGAGATCTGCAGTAGACCATTGTCCCGATTGCAGATTCATTCCGACCCAGTAGAGATCCAGCCAGGGCGCTTCCATTGAGCCATTCATCATCAGATTCCGACGGTGGAATCTTGCAGATCGATCCATCCAGCCAATTTGGGCACAGTCATTCCAGACAGACATTTGGCGTTGCATGCAGGTGTTCCCTATCAGATCCGGCCAAACCCTTCTGACCCATTTCATCATTGGACGAGACGATCGTTTTGAGCTATATAGCAGTCGATTCCGACGGTGGAATCCTTTGGGGCGCATCCAGTGCCCAAGGAGGGGTGCAAACCCCCCAGGGGTCCAGATCCAGTGCCGTAGAGGTTCGATCCGAGTTTCGACAGACAGTTATTCCAATGTAGAGGCCAGGGCGCATTGATTGGAGCAGTTTCGAGCCCATTCTGACGGTGGATTCTTTAGATCGAGTTTTCCAGCTGGTAGCGGTTACCGTGTTTCTCCGGGATCGCTCATTTTTGCCTATCTATCCGTGCATGCAGCAGATCTGTTGTCTTCTTACGGTCACGGGTATTTC
>JASDQU010100054.1:126798-141640 GCA_032191745.1 Picea mariana | reverse complement strand
GCATGCAGCAGATCTGCTGTCTTCTTACGGTCACGAGTATTTCTTTTGTTATTTGATTGTATTCCAGTACAGATCCAGGAGATCTGACTGACATCTAGACTCTATATTTTCAGTAGGCTATTTGTATTTCCATGCATGAACGATTATTATTCATGATATTGAGCAGTTGACATTCAATACTCTTGCATGCGTCTTTATATGATTGTTAAACCTTCATTATGCAACATGCACATGTAATAACCGACATGCAACCACAATAACCAACATGCAAACACAATAACCGAAGAACATCTCAATCACACAGCTAAAACGCATCCAGAAACCCCCAGTGTATCAGATCTGCACGCCAGAATAGTAGAACAGTAGCAAATATCTTGATCATCCGGATCAGGGATATTTCAGTCTCTAAGAGGCTATTCCTTAGAGTGGAGGTTGAGCTTGTCGAGTATGCAACAGGGAAAGTATCCCTCTGATTTTGCACACAAGCTCAAGAGAATATGGGAGATCGAACAGGGAGAACCTAAATCTCAAAGATCCCACTGGATTTCTTACATAAACCCTCTTGTGTTTCCACACAAGCAATAGATCTTAAAGATTTCCCTAAGTTAAACTAAATCCGCACTCACCAACCACGGTTCTGCGTGGAACTTACTTCCAAAGATCAAGACTAAGCTCGCAGTGGAAGGGTCGGGAACATACACCAGGGAGCTGAGGGGATGAGTTTATTTGCCAAAATTGAAATTGCAACAAAATAAAATGTTTGTCTAACTACTAAATCCACACTGTCCAACCTCTTTTCAGCGTAAAGCTTAAGTAGAGGAGCGGAGGGTATTGATTTATTTGCAAAAATAAAATGCAGAAATTGAAATTGCAAAAAGGGAAATCTAATCTAGCAATTAAAAATTACTTTCCCAAAATGAAATCTAAACTAAGCGTTGTAGTGCTTTGGGATAAACTTTAAAGTTACTTTTAGCTTATCTTAAGATGTGAAAAGTAAAATTAAAGCCAAAATTGCAAAAATGACATAATCACAAAAGACATCGTTCCCCCTAGGGGGGATGAAGAGTGGGAGCTTGTAGACCCACTGATTTTATTAATGGATTTACAACAATATTTTTTGGAGTAATTTGTGATCATTCAATCGGTGGATCACAAGTATTTACAATGTTTACAATGAGTTTATTAATCGAATGGGTTCTCTCGGGGATTTCAGAATGTCCAAATCCTCCCAAAATGGGCAAAGTTTTCCCTTGGCTGTTCTCTAAACCTGCAAAAATAGAAAGCAAACAACAATGAAAAGTGCCCGAAAACTATTTAGAAGTATCTTGGACTTATGTTAAAATAACCCAAAAATTTGACTAAGTAAAACTAGTGAAAATAAACAAAATTTAACTAAGGAAAGCAAAGCTAGAAAGCTTGTTTCCTTAGGATATTTGATTGTTGTTTTAAAACAGCAATGTAAAGGCATTTAACTTACCAAATATGAAAGTAAAAGCTCTTTGAAAGAAACCTACTTTTAGCCTTTTAAAATTTTAAGGAAATAGCTTGCTAAAACTAAAATTTGATCTAGCTTAGAATAGTGAAATGAAATTGAAATCTAGATATAACTTTTCCTTTGCATGCTAGCTTAGATAAATAAGGATTTGAAATATGATCTAGATCTAAGTATTTGCATGCAAATAAGTAAAAAATTAGGAACTTTGTGAGAAAAGAGAGAGAGTGTGGGATGGAAACAAATCTTGGGCTATGGAGTCATGTTAACACAAATTTCCACCCTCCCATTGAACTGATATAATATGTTATTACAGCGATAAAAACTTGGCTAATTCAAAGAGTAGGGTCCCAATTGTCACTGACCAAACCCATCTCTGTTTGAGCTAGTGCTTGATAGCCTCTGGGGGCAGTCCCTAGGCACAATGAAGCGCCTTGCTGGCTGATCTAAGGTCCGATTTATGTGTTCAAAACTAAAAATCAGTGAGCTGTTTTGTCTTGGACAGCATGTAAAAGCAGTCCAAAACAGTGAAAAAATCGATCCTATACGCTTGGAGGGAACCTGCAGGGTTAGCACAATGATAATAGACTGGAAAGAAGATGAAAACTATTCAAAACGATCGAAATTAACCATGATATATAGTTCAGAAAATGACATACCAGATTACAAAATTACCATAATACCGCCAAGAAAATAGGTTTGAATGACAAACACACACTTCTTTATTGATGAAGCTTACAAGAAAGTTGATTGCACCACACTTGACAAGCCTACAACCGGTACAATGACTACTTTGCTCAAAGAGGAGCTAATAGACTAGAGAAAGAGAGAGAGAAGAATGAGAGAGACACTATGATGCTGCTGCAAGAACCGACGAAATAACCAATGGCAAGCCTCCAATATATAGCTAGTGAGGGCACACATCCAAGGGAAGAAGAGGGGCGCATGAAGAGGATAATAATAGGAACTAGGCGCATGATGGAAGCATGTGAAAAGGCAAAAAGCAAAGTATGAGTGGATATGGAAGAGGAGTAGTGAGATAAGTGAGTGTGAGTTTGAATGCATGGAGAGGAGCAAATGTGCATGGAGAGAAGATAATGAGTGTGCCATCCTAGTTTAAGGACACATGAATGGAGTGAATGGCGACTTAAGTGAGAGAGAGAAGGTAGGTGACACGATGGATGCATGAGATAGGCTAAACATAACTGCATGTCCAAGTCACTGAGACATGCTGCCAGTTAACTAGCCATGCGTCCACATATATGAGAGAGGAGAAGACGCATTGAGGAAAAGAGGATGAGTGGAAGTGAGAGTGAGAAAAGTGCCCAAGTCAACTAGAGTGAGGGGGTAGGTGAAGGATATATTTAGTCCCCACATGAGTGAGCTCAGTTTAACTCAAGATTGAGGGAGACTATACGGATAAACTGATGCGACCCCTTCTCCCATCATTAAATAATTATCACATGCTTGAATATTTGGAAATATGTGCCCTAGCTTAGGTGGATGCCACATCATTTCGTAGAGCTGCCACATGTTGACCTCTGAGGATGCCACTTGGCACTGCATGGATGATGATTGGACCTGCTAAATATAGCAGCTACTAAAAATATCCATCCGGTCCCAAAAATTTGAAACTTGTCGAAATGGACCCAAACTTTCTACAAATGTTTGGCATCACTCAGCGAACACCATCATGTGTCTACTGCTAAAAATAGACGCTGCTAAAAATATAAATTCCTTGCATGTCCATGATATTATACTCATTGAATTCGATTTTTCGCAAGGAATTTGAATCCGCAATCAAAATCGACATGCGAGCCCTGGTGCTCAACCTGTTAAAAATAGAAAGTTGTCCGAAAGCCCTTGACTTTATAGTCATTGATCTTGTCTTCCTGTAAGGGATCCAAATATGGGATCAGAACCGACATGTGAGCCTTGGTGCTCAACCTGCTAAAAATAGAAATCTGGGCCACGTCTTCCCAGAAAAGGTCCAAAAACTCTGGATGTCTTAAGAATTAATATTGCGCTCTCAAAATTTGAATCTGGGGCCTAGAGAAAAACCTACTAAAAATAGAAATTGTTTGCATGTCACCCGAAAAAGTGTCATTCGGCCTAGACTCCTGCAAGGACTCGTACTGTATGCTCAAAATTGCCTCAAACTGCTAAGAGACCCACTCAAACCGTATCTCCTAGAAAATAGCAACACCTGATGTATGTATGCACCTCTTTCAAAATACATGGACACTAGGTAGACTCTGACTCTAAACCAAGCAACCATGTATTGATCATGTACCTGCCTCGTGTGGGAACCACCCTCCTCTGTTGAACTCTGGGAAAATCTCAGTATGCCAATCAAAATGTTGCATGCTATCTCTTAACCCTCAAGATTTTCAAGAGTGGAAATCTAGGGGTTAACAATGGCGACTCAAGAGGACGGGATCGCCCTAGGGGATGTCGAGAACCCTAAGAATCTCTGTGTCCAATAATCAAACTAATGCCCTGTGAGAACTCTGTAAGATGTGAAATATCCCTAATCCGGCTGATCAAGATATTCGCTACTGTTCTAATGCTCTAGCGTGCAGATCTGATACACTGGGGGTTTCTGGATGCGTTTTAGCTGTGTGATTGAGATGTTCTTCGGTTATTGTGTTTGCATGTTGGTTATCGTGGTTGCATGTCGGTTATTACATGTGCATGTTGTATAATTAAGGTTTAACAATCATATAAAGATGCATGCAAGAGTATAGAATGTCAACTACTCAATATCATGAATAATAATGGTTCATGCATGGAAATACAAATAGCCTACTGAAAATATAGAGTCTAGACGTCAGTCAGATCCCCGGGACCTGTACTAGAATACAATCAAATAACAACAAAATACCCGTGACCGTAAGAAGACAGCAGATCTGCTACATGCACGGATAGATAGGCAAAAATGAGCGATCTCGGAGAAATACGGTAACCGCTACCAGCTGGAAAACTCGATCTAAAGAATCCACTGTCAGAATGGGCTCGAAACTGCTCCAATAAGTGCGCCCTGGTCTCTACACTGGAATGAATGTCTGTCGGAACTCGGATCGGACCTCTACGGCACTGGATTTGGACCCCTGGGGGGCTTTGCGCCCCTCCTTGGGCACTGAATGCGCCCCAAAGGATTCCACCATCGGAATTGACTGCTACATAGCTCAAAACGATCGTCTCGTCAAATGATGAAATGGGTCGGAAGGGTTTGTCCGGATCTGCTAGGGAACACCTGCATGCAACGCCAAACGTCTATCCGGGATGACTGCGCCCAAAATGGCTGGATGGATCGATCTGCAGGATTCTACCGTCGGAATCTGACGATAGATAGCTCAATGGAAGCGCCCTGACTGGATCTCTACTGGGTCGGAATAAATCTGCAATCGGGACACAGGTCTACTGCAGATCTACGAACCTCCAAAATAGCATGCGCCCTCCTTGGCTGAGTTGCGCCCTCCACACTGAATACTCCTGAAATGAACGGTGAAATACCTGGATGGTATCTCCAATGGGCTAGGGTGTGTCTCTCAACACCGAAACCGATCAAGGGTGGTGGTTTCCTCCAGAAATCCAAAAAACAATAAGGTCGGCTCTCCTCCTCCTCTGGAAGCTCTCAACATCAAATCATAACAATGCATAATGAGGAATTAGGTCAAAATCCTCCCTTTATATCTTTCCCGACCTAATTCTTCGTTGACATCACTTAACCTAGGCGCCTTTCCTCCTAAGTGATTTATTTGTCAATTAAGTCCCCCCCCTTATCACCTTTTCATTCTAATTCTCCGTTGACTTAGGCTTAAGTGACTTTTCCTAAGTATTTTGGCTTAATTCATCGTTTAGCCTTAATTCCTCCTTATTTCTCCATCTGGTTCCCTGTTTGTGCCTAACTATAGTCTACGGGAACATATAGACTATTAAGTCACTCCCTGCTGGCCTAATCTTAGGAACGGGACATCACAAGATGTACCAATGATGCTCTGTGAACTGAGGAATGTGTACCAAGAGTACCCCTTTAACTATGTAGAAGGATAAAAAGGCCCGTAAGCTGACCTGTGGTACCAAAGCCTATCCAATGGCCCATGAAGTCAAAGTATATAATCCTCCCATTGAAAAGTGAAAACCAAGGGGTCTCATCCAAATCTGCTATTTGCTACCACCCAATAATGTACACTCCTCCCCATGGTAAATGTATTGATGTTGACACAAGGGAGAGAGTCACTTCATTAGATGTCAATAATGTGAACACCTATGAAGTGCGAAGGAACACCACCAAGCATGTCAATGGATCCTAAGGTACGAGCACAAGCTGACACTGTGAAAGATGTTCTGAGGTCGAACAGTTACACGGATCATCCAATCAAGGCCCAATGATACTCAGCCTTGTCGGATGCGAAATAACCGTTGATGAGGCTAACGACTACCAAGGTGCTCTACTTCTGGGTCATCTGTAGATAATGTGTCGAAGTCGATACAAGATGACCTGCTAAAAAGAAGAGCAATGATATCTCTCTTCCCTCAATGCAAAGTGGTATCTCAAGAAGATCAAGATGAAGGAACTGCATATCATATCCCTATGTTGGATAGGGGGTGGTGACTGACTCAAAACATAGGACTCAATGATAAGAGATGAGGAGACAAGACATAAGATGACTCAAGACACTCCTATGTCTCCTCGAACTACCATTCCTAAAGGTTTAGTGCTTCGGGAACAATGAAAAATGGACCCCCATCCAAGCTCACACTAATGATAGACATAAAGGCTTGGCATGTGAAAGATAGACATTGACATTTTGACCCAGTAATAATAGTTATGGATACCCATTTATTCAAGAAAAGGAAAGACGCACAAGACTCGACCACATGTTGATATGACTAGGGAGAAATCAGCGACACTTATGCAAAGATTGAGAAGTAAATACTGAAATAAAAGACACTTGCAAGGGAAAGTAAGTTGCTGTCCTAAAACTGTAAAAAAATCAGCAAGAAGGAAATTCTGAAATGCAATGCGAAAAGGAAAGACAACTACCCTAGACCCAAAATGTTTACCTCAAAGTTGCCATGATTAAATCATCATACTCGGAGGACCAATGTAGCCATGCAGCCAAATGATCAATCCGAAGAGAGAGGTCAACAAAGTCAACCTTCTAAGGGGACCCACCATGAAATCTCATATGACCCAAAGTCGCTTTGAAGTACTTGTTGGTGAAGCCATAACTGAAGGGTGCCAGTTGACTAAAGGCTGGTTCGAACTTATAGCATGGTATTTCAACAGTAACAAGCATGAATGCATGAGAGCCGGAACTCTTGGCATCTACCTACTGAAATACCTCCATCATTCAGAGCTCAACTGGGTCATGGTGAACTCTAACATCCTATCTCTGATCAATCTCCAAATCCTGAAGAACAATCTCTAGATGCAGAATTGTAGGCAAAGTGTAAGGGACATCATCGTCTGGATGAACCACAAGTGGATCCTCTTGCTATAACAGTATCGGATCAAGCTGCTCCCGAACCACTGCTATGATAGGCAAAAATGCAGCCTCTTCTAAGATGGGCACAGATGAAATCCCCTGTTGACTGATTTCTTCTTGGTTAACATGTGGTTCCTCCTCTTGAAACTTTTTATCTTCGCTAATGGGAGGAACCCATGAACACTTTAGAGTAATCACATCTTCACCTTCATCTTCTTGGAACTCAGCCTGTGACTCAATTGGTATCGCTTTTGGCTCTGGATCATCTAAAATTGGGATATAACCCTCATGTTCATCTCTGAGAACTTGATGCGGTGCACGTTGTGGTTCATCTTCAATAACACAAACTTCTTGCACTTCTGTAACAACTAATGATTGAAGATCATCAAGTGGAGTTACCTCCACTGTGTTGATGATTACAGTTGTGTGAGACATCCTCCAAGACATAGACTGAGTGAGTCGGCCTGAGAGAGAGCCCATGAGTTGGGTGTCCACATGAGATGGGTGGGTTGTTCCTCTCTAAGACGGAAAAGGAACGTTGTGTGCCCCTGTGTGGGGTGAGGAAGCCCATGAGTTGGGTGTGCCCATGAGATGGGTGTGTGGATCCTCTCTGAGACAGAGATGGAACGTTGTGTGCCCCTGTGTGGGGTGAGGAAGCCCATGAGTTGGGTGTCTCGTTCTCTCTGAGACGGAGATGAAACGATGTATTTTTCTCCTCTGTGCAGAGAGTTGAGATGATGTGATACTCCACATGATTCTCTTGTGTGACGCAGTGAGATAGAGATCCACTAAGTAGGACATTCCTGTGGCTGAGCACAGGTGGATGTGATCCTAGTGGTTGAGCACTAGTGAGTGTGTATTCTGATGATTCTCCTGTGAGACGTAGTGAGATAGAGACTTGGACGTCCATGTGGCTGAGCACAGGTGGATGTGCCCCTAGTGGCTGAGCACTAGTGGGTGTATGAGATCCCTTGCTATTTGTCCAAGAGTCAAACTTACCTATAACCCTATTTGTGATGTAAAGGGTACAGGTCAACCCCACCATAAAGTGAAAGATAATTAATGTAAAAGATAATCAATATGGTAATTATTAATTATATTTTGAGTTATTGAGGTCGGCCCTATTGTGCCAACAGACACTACTTTTGATATGTCTAGTCTAATATAAATAAACGTAATTTCCCCAGTGAGGAAAGACAACACAAGTGTGAGTTTGGAAATTTCAGCAAGTATAAATAAACGTAATACTTGGATACTAGGGCTAAAAAGTGCATAAAAGTGTATGGCCTCTGTCAGCGCACCTCCAGCAAGATTCAGATTGCATTTCTAAGCATTTTGATTTTTTGGCCCTAGGGTTTCGCAATTTTCTGTAGAAATTTCAGAATTAGGCTTTCTACAACTCCTTGAAGGAGCTCACCAGTGTTCTTCTATCTTTCAAGACTTATTGTTGGCAGTCATAAGCCCAACAAAACATAAAGTTGCTAGCCTAGCCTAACCATTAGGTTTTCTAGCCCAGTTGACAAGGGTTTGTGAAGAATCTAAAAATATGATGAACAAAACTATGATGGAAGACAAGCTTGATGGATTAAGCAAATCCAATTCCTAGAAGCCAGGACTTCAAAGAGATGAAGACATCAACATTTCAGCACTCGTAGGTATGGTCCCTACCAATGATAATACTTGGTTAATTGACAGTGGTGCCTCCAGGCGCATGACCGGTTTTAGAGATCACCTGACTAATTTTGTTCAGAAAGAGACAAATTTACATGTTGTCCTTGGAGACGATGCCAGATATAATGTGAGAGGGGTTGAAACTTCTAACTTTCAACTAGATTCTGACATGAAGCTTCAACTAAGTGAAGTACTATATGTACCTGGGATGAAGAGGAACCTTGTCTCCATTTCTACCTTAGAAGACAAAGGCTACAAGGTTACGTTTTCCGAAGGAAGAGTTCTTGCATGGCACAAAGACTCACATATAAATTCTGCCAAAGTAATTGGTGTTCGAGAAAGCAACTTATACAGATTAACCATCAGACCAGTCCAAGCCCTGTTACATGACACTATCAGCTTGAGTGAGCTATGGCATAGGAGACTTGCTCACATTCATTATAGACCTCCCCCAGCTCTAGGGAATATGGTAACAGACCTTCCAAAGATACAGATTCAACATAAAGGTGTTTGCAAAGGTTGTGCTCTTGGCAAGAATGTTAAAGGGTCCTTCTTGAGCAGTGACAATAGACCCAAGGAAATCTTGGACTTGATGCATTTAGATGTGTGTGGGCCAATGACTGTTGCGCCTCTGAATGGATATTTGTACTATGTACCCTTCATAGATGATCACTCTCCAAAAACTGAGATTTACTTCCTGAAGAACAAGGATGGAGTCCTTGCAAAATTTAAAGAATTCAAAGCTCAGGTTGAGAAACTGACCGAAAGAAAGATCAAGGTACTAAGATCAGATAATGGAGGAGAATACAACTCCAAGGATTTCAACAATTTATGTATTGAAGCAGGGATCAAGAGGGAGTTCACAATTCCTTACAACCCTTAGCAAAATGGGGTTGCAGAGAGGAAGAACAAAACTATCATCGAGGCAACCAAAGCAATGATATATGATCAAATTCTACCTATGACTCTATAGGAAGAAGCATGTATGACAGCAGTATATGTTCAGAACAGAAGTCCTCATCAGATCTTGAAGAGCATAACTCCAGAAGAAGCCTTCACCGAGAGAAAGGGTAGATTTGTGGGATACAGTGAATCTTTGAAGGCCTATCGGATCTGCATTCCTGGTCAGAGACAGACTGAGATAAGCAGAGATGTTACTTTTGAGGAAGAGATAGCCTTCCAAAGATCCAGAGAATCCAAGATGGAAATTGACAGTGAGACAATACCTTCTCCCCCTTTAGCAGTTCAGAGGGAGACAGACATTATTCCAGTTGATCCAATTGTTCCAGCTGATCCAGTTGCTCCAATTGATATGCCCATAGATATTGCAGAAGGACATAAAAGGCCTACTTGGGCTCTACAGACTCTACAGGAAGCAGAGGGACATACAACCCCTCAAGGGACATCTCGAGAGAGCAAGAGACCAAAGAGATTTTCTAGCTACCTTTCAGCCATGAGCCACATCATTGACTCCGAGCCTTCTTGTCATGGAAAACCTACAGGTGAACAGGTATGGCAAGATGCCATGACAGAAGAATATCAGTCTATCTTACAAAATGATGTGTGGGATATTCTTCCGAGACCAGAAGGGAAGTCTGTAGTGACTTCCAAATGGATTTATAAAATCAAGCATCCAGCTGATGGAAGCATCGAGAAATACAAAGAGAGATTTGTAGCCAAAGAGTTCTCACAAGTAGAGGGAGTTGACTATGATGAGACATTTGCTCCAGTAGCCCGATACACTTCCATTCGTTCTATCATTGCACTAGCTGCATCCATGGGCTGGAAACTACATCAGATGGATGTAAAGATAGCCTTTCTCAATGGTGAGATTGAGGAAAAAGTTTATATCGAGCAGCCAGAAGGATTCGTTATACACAACGAAAAATCTCATGTGTGCAGGTTGAAGAAAGCCTTGCATGCACTAAAGCAAGCACCTAGTGCTTGGTATGAGAAAATGGAAGGATTCTTGATAAGTTTGGGCTTCAACAAGAGTGTTGTTGATCCGAACCTATATTATCACATTCTTGGCAACGAGTGCTTAATCTTTGTCCTATATGTGGACGACCTTTTCCTCACTAGTTCAGAGAGGCTCATTGTTGAATGCAAACAAGCATTGACTGCTAAATTTGAGATGAAGGATCTAGGCTTGATGCACTACTTCCTAGGACTAAAAGTATGGCAGAGGACAGATGAGATTTTCCTGAGTCAAGGAAAATATACAGTAGAGATATTGAAAACGTTCAGTATGATAGAATGCAAATCCATGCCTACACAAATGGTGATGGACTTGAAGAAGATGAATGATGTTGATTCAGGCGAGATTGATCCACACTTGTACAGATAACTGATTGGATCATTGATGTATTTAGTTAACACCAGACCTAATATATGGTATGCAGTGAATGTGCTTAGCCAGCTCATGAGTCAACCGAGACAGACTCACTGGATAGCAGCGAAACATGTATTGAGATACCTATGAGGCACAGTTGGATATGACCTAAGATATGCCTCCAGTGTAGACTTGAGCTTCCAGGGATATGCCAATGTAGATTGGGCAGGGAGCACAGTAGACCGGAAGAGCACCTCCGGTTGTTTCTTTACCTTAGGGTTTTCCATGGTTTCCTGGTGCAGCAGGAAACAAAGCTCTGTGGCATTGAGTACCACAGAGGCAGAGTACATAGCATTGAGTGCGGCAGTCCGCGAAGCAGTGTGGCTTCGCAAAATTCTGACAGATTTATTTGATCATGAGATGGATCCTACTACTATTCGTTGTGATAACCAGAGTTGTGTGAAGCTCTCTAAGAACCCTGTGTTTCATGATAGATAGAAACACATTGAGATAAAATATCACTATATCAGAGACATGGAGCAGAGGAAAACAGTACATGTGCAGTGCCTTCCTACCCATGAGAAGACAAGACATCTTCACCAAACCGCTTGCCAAGACAAAGTTTGAGTACTTCCATGAGAGGCTTGGCTTGGGGGAGAATGCCTCCCTAGTTGAGAGGGAGTGTTGATGATTACAGTTGCATGAGACATCCTCCAGGACACAGACTGAATGTGTCGACCTGAGAGAGAGCCCATGAGTTGGGTGTGCCCATGAGATGGGTGTGTTGTTCCTCTCTGAGACGGAGAAGGAACGTTGTGTGCCCCTGTGTGGGGTGAGGAAGCCCATGAGTTGGGTGTGCCCATGAGATGGGTGTGTGATTCCTCTCTAAGACGGAGATGGAACGTTGTGTGCCCCTGTGTGGGGTGAGGAAGCCCATGAGTTGGGTGTGTCGTTCTCTTTGAGATAGAGATGAAACGATGTACTGTTCTCCTCTGTGCAGAGAGTTGAGATGATGTGATACTCCAGATGATTCTCCTGTGAGACACAATGAGATAGAGATCTGCTGAGTAGGACGTTCTTGTGGCTGAGCACAGGTGGACATGATCCTAGTGGTTGAGCACTAGTGAGTGTGTATTCTGATGATTCTCATGTGAGACGCAATGAGATAGAGACTTGGACGTCCCTATCACCGAGCACAGGTGGACGTGGCCCTAGTGGTTGAGCACTAGTGGGTGTATGAGATCCCTTGCTATATTGTCGAAGAGTCAGACTTACCTGTAACCCTATTTGGGATGTAAAGGGTACAGGTCGGCCCCACCATAAAGTGAAAGATAATTAATGTAAAAGATAATTAATATGGTAATTATTAATTATATTTTGAGTTATTGAGGTCGGCCATGTTGTGCCAATAGACACTACTTTTGATATGTCCAATCTAATATAAATAAATGTAATTTCCCCATTGAGGAAAGACAACACAAGTGTGATTTTGGAAATTTCAGCAAGTACTTGTTCTTGGGCTGAAGTGCGCAGCTCTCTTGGGTGCTAGTCTTCTAGGTTTTGTGAGCACCCTTTTGTGTGCTACGTTTATGGTGTGGGAGGTCTTTCTCTTGAAGAATATAGCAAAGGATTGGTTGGGTTTTCTTTGCTTGTTGAGAAGGGTTTTCGAGGATACATCTTGTGTACTTGTGCATAGTATTTCTTCTTTTGATCTTGGTTGTTGCAACAAATTGTTAATGGTGTAACTGCAACTGTGTATGGTTCAAGTAAAATGCTAAAATTGGAATGAACTTCATGCTTGAGCCTAGCTTATTGAAAAATCAGCACACTGGTTGGTCTGGGACATGAATCAAAGGGAGTTCACATGCCACATGATAACTTATTTCTATCTTGACAACACCAGCTTGCGCTTCCTCCAGACTTTGAGGGTCTTCATTCTTGAGAAAACCACCAAAAATACCATCAAATGCCTCCAGATAATAAATTAAAGAAACAGTGTCATTACTCTGTAAGTAATTCGATTGTAAAATTTGAAAAAACAAGCGTTAAATTGACAAATAATTTCACTTTCACGCTTTTTAATAATTGAAAAAATTGTGCATAAGAAGAAAATGGCATGTGTGTTTTCCCATCTTTCAGTGAATTTCTCCTGGAAGGAATCCCATCCATCAATGGAAGCATCTGAAGGGACTTGTACCATGCTCGTGCCTCCCACTCGAGGGTCAACACAAACATCCTCATCACCACATCTTTATGTTCCAAATTAAAATCGCCCACCACTTGCAAAAATTTAGCCAAGTGATCCTCAATTGATTCTCCCAACCTCCCTGAAAACAAAGTTATGCATTTAAGCCAGTTACATGCAGGCAAGTCATGAGGATAATCTAGAAATGCAGCAAAACTTAGTGGTTCAAAAGCAGAAAATCTCCACCTTACTAGTGGCCTCATAGTTGCATCCATATTGTTAGTCTTAGATAAAAGAAACCACAGCTACTACCCTACTACTAGCTCAAGATGAAAATAAAAATAAAAATGAAGATGTCGAAGATACACTCACCATAGTGCTCGTCGAAAAAGAACTTACCTAAGACCTCTTACGCTTACCAACTTTCAGAGGAGTTCTTGGTGAAAAAGTAATCGTGTTCCAAGAAAGATGTTAGAGATCTTTCAAGCTCAGAACTAGACCTTGTACGGGAATCGAAACCGAAAGATCTTCTTGTCTAAGTCCCCTGTGGAGTTGTCGCTATATCCTGTGGAGTCGCCAGGTGAGTTAACAAAAATAAAACAACTAAATTAAAAACTCTCCAATGTCGTTGCCACCAACGCTTGCATTCCCCGGCAACGGCACCAATTTGTTAGCACAAATTTCTACCCTCCAATCTGAGTTGATAAACCTGTTAGGACAGCGGTAAAAACTTGGCTAATTAAAGGAGTAGGGCCCCAAATTGTCACTGACCGAACCCCTCTCTGTTTGAGCTAGTGCTTGCTAGCCTCGGGGGGAGTCCCTATGCACAATGAACCACCTTGCTGGCTGATCTAAAGTCTGATTTCTGTGTTCGAAACTAAAAAATCAGCGAGCTGTTTTGTCTTGGACAGCGTGTAAAAGCGGTCCAAAACAGTGAGAAAATCGATCATATACGCTTGGAGGGAACCTATAGGGTTAGCAAAATGATAATAGACTAGAAAGAAGATGAAAATTATTCAAAACGATCGAAATTAACCATGATAAATAGTTCAGGAAATGACATATCAAATTACAAAATTACCATAATACCGCCAAGAAAATAGGTTTGAATGACAAACACACACTTCTTTATTGATGAAGCTTACAAGAGAGTTGATTGCACCACACTTGACAAGTCTACAACCGGTACAATGTTGTTCAAAGAGGAGCCACTAGACTAGAGAAGGAGAAAGAGAAGAATGAGAGAGACACTATGTTGTTGCTGCAAGAACCGACGAAATAAGCAATGGAAAGCCTCCAATATATAGCTAGTGAGGGCACACATCCAAGGGAAGAAGAGAAGACGCATGAGGAGGATAATAATAGGAACTAGATATTAGGATATTTAGACACTTAGGAGTTAGTTAAGATCTACTTGGTCTAATATGTCGTTAGGTAAAAGTGTGTTTCTTTAGTATGCATTAGCATGCATTTGGAGTTAAGAAATCCGACGGTCACGATATGCTCCCGACATAGAGTGATCCGACGGTTCACACTCTCCTCGATCTTAACGGCCATTGATCCGTGGCTTAACACCCGATTGGTCCATGATCTCTATTTAAAGAGCATGGAGGGTCATTTGCCGATGATCGATTGTGAGAAACTCTCTTGTAAAATCTCTCTGTAAT
>JASDQU010100054.1:86677-125503 GCA_032191745.1 Picea mariana | reverse complement strand
GAGAGAAGTATGGTGTTCCAGAAGGAACCTTGAGACAGGTGAAAAGACCAAAGCCATTCTCCAGTTACACGGCTTTGATGTGTGATCTCCTAGATGAGGAGCCTACCTGCTTTGAAGAAGCCATTCAAAAGAAGGAATGGGCAGATGCCATGACAGAGGAATACCAATCCATAATGAAGAACGATGTATGGGAAATAGTTCCCAGATCAAAAAGTAAGGATGTGGTATCATCAAAATGGCTCTTCAAAATAAAACATACTGATGGAAGTATTGAGAAATATAAAGCAAGATTTGTCGCTCGTGGCTTTTCCCGGAAGGAAGGCATTGACAATGAAGAGACATTCGCTCCTGTGGCCAGTTACAATTCGATCAGGACCATCATAGCTCTTGCAGCTAAAATGAAGTGGAAGTTGCACCAGATGGACGTGAAGACAGCTTTCCTAAATGGGGTCATCGAAGAGGAAGTGTATATAGAGCAACCTCAAGGATTTGAGGTTGAAGACAGGAGGTCTCATGTCTGCAGATTGAAGAAAGCCTTATACGGATTGAAGCAAGCTCCTAGAGCTTGGTATGGCCGTATAGACAATTTCTTGACGAGCTTAGGCTTTACCAAGTGTAAAGCAGACTCAAATCTCTACTTCAAAATTATGAATAATGAGCCAGTAATCTTACTGCTATATGTGGATGACGTATTCTTAACTGGAGAAGAAAAGCTCATCGTTGAATGTAAAAAGAGACTTGCCTCGGAATTTGAAATGAAAGACCTTGGCCTAATGCATTATTTCTTAGGTCTTGAGGTATGTCAGAGTCCTGAGAAGATCTTCCTTAACCAAGGGAAGTACACGGTCGAAATCTTAAAGAGATTCGACATGCTACAATGTAAGCCCATGAATACGCCCATGGAAGCGAAGCTGAAGCTATTGGTCGATACGTCGTCAGAATTGATTGATGCCAAACTGTATAGACAGATTATTGGATCGCTGATGTACCTGACAAACACCAGACCAGACATTTGTTTTTCCATGAACACCTTAAGTCAGTTCCTGGTAGAACCTAGACGTGTTCACCTAGTGGCTACAAAACATGTGATGAGGTACCTCAAAGGTACAATTGATTATGGTCTCAACTATGATGGAGATCATAACTTCACATTGAGTGGATATACTGATGCAGATTGGGCAGGAAGTGTTTCTGACAGAAAAAACACTTCAGGATGCTTTTTCAGTTTGGGATCAGCTATGATCTCATGGCAGAGTAGAAAGCAATCCAGTATTGCTCTCAGCACAGCGGAAGCAGAGTACATTGCCGCATGTTCTACTAGCTACGAAGCTATATGGCTTTGAAAGTTGCTGACAGGTCTATTTGATCTAGAAATGGAAGAAACCACGATCCTATGTGACAACAGAGCTGCATAAAGATGACAGAGAATCATGTATTCCATGACAGGTCCAAGCACATAGAGATTCGCTATCATTACATCCGTGACATGGTGCAGAGAGGAGCCTTGAAGCTCCTGTATGTTAACACGGATGAACAGGTTGCTGATGTGTTGACCAAACCTCTATCTCGTGTAAAGTTTGAACACTTTCTAGATAAACTTGGTATAGTCTGAAAGGACCCTCCCTAAAAGGGGGAGTATATATGAATCCTTCCTTCTGACCTCGTTGTTAGACGTAAAGCAAGATGATTCCTTGCTTCTGACCTCGCTGTTAGACGTAACGCAAGATGATGTGTATGTTCCTTGCTTCTGACCTCGCTGTTAGACGTAAAGCAAGATGATTCCTTGCTTCTGACCTCGTTGTTAGACGTAAAGCAAGATGATGTGTGTGTTCCTTGCTTTTGACCTCGTTGTTAGACGTAAAGCAAGATGATTCCTTGCTTCTGACCCAGTTGTTAGACGTAAAGCAAGATGATGTGTTCCTTGCTTCTGACCTCGCTGTTAGACGTAAAGCAAGATAATTCCTTGCTTCTCACCCAGTTGTTAGATGTAAAGCAAGATGATGTGTTCCTTGCTTATGACCTTGCTGTTAGACGTAAAGCAAGATGATTCCTTGCTTCTGACCTAGTTGTTAGACGTAAAGCAAGATGATGTGTTCCTTATTTCTGATCCAGTTGTTAGACGTAAAGCAAGATGATGTATACCTTGCTTCTAACCTAGTTGCTAGACGTAAAGCAAGATGTGACTTACACTGAGCTACCAGCGTAACAACTGTGACATAGAGCCAGTGTAGTACTATGATGGGCCAGCCTAGTGCTGTGATGAGGTATCACTTTATACTGATACATATTGATGCAGATGATGATGGCATTCCTTTGAGAATGATGATGTTGCCGATGAAGAAAACTTCCGATGATTTATAGATACGCCAGCCAAGATGATATTGATGATGTTGTCCTCCCACTTGATGTTGTTGATGATGTTGTCCTCTCTCTCTCTCGCATGATGCTGCTGAAGAATACCCTCCTTGTTAAGGGGGAGTGTTGAAATATTGTAACTGCAAAGAGTATTCTTATTATTATTGATACATTATTCATAGGATCAATCCCCATTGTGGATTGATCATGTCGGTTATTGTAATAGGACCAAATCCCCTTTTGTGGATTGGTCAAAAGACAATTGTAATAGGCAGAATAAGAAGTTGGCCCCAGCAGTTATTAAAGAGACCCAGAAACATAATAAAGGTGGGTTTACCCACCCAGTTTGAGAAGTCGGCCCTGTTAGTGAAGAGACACTTCACACGTGCCAGACTTGTATAAATAAAGGAGGCTAGCGCCTCACTTAGACACAACACACTTGCTCAGTTTGAGAGACAAGTTTTGATCTGTTACCGGCAAAGGAGAGAGAGAGTGGCACATATCTTGGAGAGGACTTTCTGTTTTAGCATAGAGATCTCTTGGCATTGTATTGGCTATTTATATTAAGGAAGTTTTGTTGGGTTTTCTTCCCCTAGAGGGTTTCCCAGGATAAATGTTGTGTCTCTTGTGATTGTGTATTTCTCAGTGATCTTGGATTATGCTATTGTTATCTAATGAAATGCAAACATCTATAATAATGGCTTAAACATTAACACGACCCTCTAGGGTTTCCAGTAAAACGATACGGCCCTCTCTTTTTTTGCTTGTTTCAGCACCCTACACTGAAACGTTGGGGCTAATTTTGGCATAGGAGTGTACGGCCTCCTTCAGCACATCTCCAGAGACTCTCAAATTGTAAATCGGAGAACTTTTGATTTTTGGCCCTAGGGTATCTAGGGTTTCTACAAAAATTTTTGTTTTAGGGTTTTTGCAGCTCATTGAAGGATTTTTCAAGCTTACCAGTGTTCTTCTGACTTTCAAGGCTTATTGTTGGCAGTCATAAGTCCAAAGAAACCTAGGGTTGCTAGCCTAGCCTAGCCGTTAGGTTTCCTAGCCTAGTTGCTAAGTGTTTGTGGAAGAATCTTCAAACCATGAGGAACAAAACCTTGGTGGAAGATAGGCTTGATGGATCAAGCAACTTCAGTTCCTGGAAATCAAGATTATAGATTACCCTTGAAGAGGATGACCTATTGAGTGTTATACAAAAGACTCTACCAAAAACAGCTATCGATGAAGAGAAGGAAGATGACGTCAAAGCAAGGAAGATAATCATCTATTTAGTGAGAGATCATCTCCTACCTTGTATTGCCAACCTGAAGACAGCTTATGAGATGTATGATGCATTGAAGAATATGTTTGAGTATACCAACACCCTCAGAGCTCTTACATTGAAGAGCCAGCTTCAACATATCAAGATGACGAAAGCTTACACCGTTGCTACCTTTTTCATGAAGATTTCAAAGATCAAAGATCAACTAGGTGCCATTGGAGAAACCATATCAGACAGAGAACTTATCTTGACTACTCTCAATGCTCTTCGAAGGCATTGGGAACCATTTCTTCAAAGTATCAGTGGTAGAGCAGATCTACCTAGATTTGATCGTCTATGGACAGACTGCACCCAGCAAGAAACCAGACTTATAGTCAGAGGAGTGCAAGACTCCCCTCATGATGCCAATCATGCTCTTTCTTTTCATATAAAGAAAGGCAAAAGAATAAATAGAAGAAGCTTCAGCAAAGTATTCAAAGACAAGAAGACTTCATCAGCTTCAGGTCATGAACACAGAAAAGACAAATCAAAGATTTAGTGTTTCAAATGTGACAAGTATGGACACATTGCAAGAGATTGTCCTACCAGGAAGAAAGGAAGACAATTTGCATCCCACTGCTAATGTTGATCCAGAACCACCTCAAAGAGATGAACACACAAAAGATGAAGCCTTGTTCTTCATATCAGCACTCTCAGGTATGGTTCCTACTGATAGTGATATTTGGTTAATTGACAGTGATGCCTCTAGGCACATGACCGGATATAGAAATCATCTGACAGACCTTGTTGAGAAAGAGTCCAATCTACATGTTGTACTTGGATACAATCCCAGATATAATGTGGAAGGAGTTGGAACTTCTACATTCCAACTAGATTATGGCATACCCCTTCAGTTGAGTGAGGTACTATATGTACCTGGGATGAAAAGGAACCTTATCTTTGTTTCTACTTTAGAAGATAAATGCTACAAGGTTACCTTCTCTAAAGGAAAATTTCTTGCATGGCACAAAAAATCACATACGAATTATGCTCAAGTAATTGGTGTTCATGAAAACAGCATATACAGGTTGATTGTCCGACCAGTCCAGGCCCTGTTACATGATACTATCATCTTGAGCGAGCTATGGCATAGGAGACTTGCTCATATCCATTATAGAGACCTTCTCGCTCTGGGGAAGATGGTAACAGGCCTTCCAAAGATACATGTGGCGTTTGCAGAGGTTGTTCTCTTGGAAAGAATGTCAAGGGGTCCTTCTTGAGCAGTGACAACAGGTCCAAGGGGATCTTGGACTTGATACATTCAAATGTGTGTGGAACCATGATTGTTGCTTCCTTGAACGGATATATGTACTATGTGCTCATCATCGATGATCACTCTCGGAAGACGTGGATTTACTTCTTGAAGACCAAAGATGGAGTCCTTGGGAGATTTCAAGAGTTTAAAGCTCAGGTTGAGAACCTGACTGGGAGGAGGATCAACGTGATGAGATCAGATAATGGAGGATAGTACACCTCCAGGGGTTTCAATGATTTCTGTATTGAGGCAAGGATCAAGAGCGAGTACACCATTCCTTATAACCCTCAGCAAAATGGGGTTGCAGAGAGGAAGAACAGAACCATCATTGAGGCAACCAAAGCGATGATACATGATCAGAATCTACCTATGATTATGTGGAAAGAAGCATCCATGACATCAGTGTATGTTCAGAAGAGGAGTCCTCATCAGATTTTGAAGAACATGACTCCCGAAGAAGCTTTCACAAGAGAGAAGCTTGAGGTTGGACACTTCAGGATATTTGAGTGTCCAGTATACTTTCATATACCCAAGGAGAAAGGGACCAAGCTAGACCCTTCAGGCAGAAAGGGTACATTTGTGGGGTACAGTGAATCTTCAAAGGCATACTGGATCTACATTCTTGGTCAGAGACAGATTGAGGTAAGCAGAGATGTCATCTTTGAGGAAGAGATAGCCCTTCGAAGATCCATAGAATCTCAGATGGGGATTGACAGCGAGATAGTACCTTCTCCCCCTTCAGCAGTTCAAAGGGAGACAACCATTGATCCAGTTGATCTAGTAGCTCTAGTTGATGTTCCCAGAGACATTGCAGTAAGCCATAAAAGGCCTTCTTGGGCTCAGCAGACTCTGTAGGAGGCAGAGGGACATGTAGCTCCTAGAGGCACATTCTGAGAGAGCAAGAAACCACATAGATTCTCGAGCTATGTTTCATCCATTAGCAACATCATTGATAATGAGCCTTCTTGGCATGGAGAAGCAGCAAGTCAACAGGAATGGCAAGATTCCATGACAAAAGAGTATCGGTCCATAATGAAGAATGATGTGTGGGATATTGTTCTGAGACCAGAAGGGAAGTCTGTAGTGACTTTCAAGTGGATCTATAATATCAAACATGCAGATGATGGAAGTGTCGAGAAGTACAAAGCGAGATTTGTGGCTAGAGGATTCTCTCAGGTGGAGGAAATTGATTATGAAGAGACACTTGCTCCTGTAGCCCGACACACTTCCATCTGTACGATCATTCCCCTAGCAGCATCCATGGGTTGGAGACTACATCAGATGGATGTAAAGACAGCCTTTCTCAATGGTGAGATTGAGGAAGAAGTTTACATCGAGCAGTCAGATGGATTCATGATACATGAGCAGAAGTCTCATGTGTGCAGGTTGAAGAAAGCCATGTATGGACTAAAGCAGGCACCTCGTGCTAGGTACGAGAAGATGGACGGATTCCTGATGAGTTTGGGCTTCAGCAAGAGTGTAGTTGATCCAAACCTATACTATCATATTGTTGGTAACGAGTGCCCGATTTTGGTCCTGTACATTGATGATTTATTCCTCACTGGTTCAGAAAGTCTTATTGTTGAATGCAAGCAAGCAGTGACTTCTAAATTCGAGATGAAGGATCTGGGTATGATGCACTACTTCTTGGGACTAGAAGTATGGCAGAGGACTAATGAGATTTTCCTAATTCAAGGAAAATATACAGTGGAGATATTGAAGAAATTCGGTATGACAGACTGCAAATCCATGCCTACACCTATGGTAATCGGTCTGAAGAAAATGAGCGAGGCTTTTACTGATTCAGGCGAGATTGATCCACATCTTTACTGACTGTTGATTGGTTCATTGATTTATCTGGTTAACACCAGACCTGACATATGCTATGCAGTGAACGTACTCAGTTAGTTTATGAGTCAGCCGAGACAGACTCACTAGATAGCAGTGAAGCATGTATTGAGATATCTACGAGGCACAGTTGGATATGGCCTGAGATATGCCTCCAGTGTAGACTGGAGATTGCAGGGATATGTTGATGCAGATTGGGCGGGGAGCACAATGGACCGGAAGAGCACATCTGGTTGTTGTTTTACTTTGGGATATGCCATGGTTTCCTGGTGCAGTAGGAAATAGAGCTCTGTGGCTTTGAGTACCGCAGAAGTAGAGTACATAGCGTTATGTGTGGCAGTCCGTGAAGCAGTGTGGCTTCACAAGCTCCTTGCAGATTTATTTGGTCATGAGATGGATTCCACTATCATCCATTGCGATAACCAGAGTTGTGTGAAGCTCTCAGAGACCTGTGTTTCAAGATAAATCGAAACACATTGAGATCAAATACCATTATATCAGAGATATGGTGCAAATGAAAGAAGTACATGTGCAGTACCTTTCTACACACGAGCAAGTTGCAGATGTCTTCACCAAACCGCTTGCCGGGACGAAGTTCGAGTACTTCCGTGAGAGACTTGGCCTGGTCAAGAATGCCTCCCTAGTTGAGAGGGAGTGTTGATGATTGCAATGTCGTGTGATATTCTCCAAGTCGTTCTCCTCTTGACTGAGTTGAGTCGATCTGTGAGAGGGCCCATGTGATGGGTGTGTCGTTCTCCTCTAGACTGAGTTGAGATGATGTGTGCCCATGTGTTGGGTGTGCCCATGTGATGGGTGTGCGTCAAACTCTGGACTGAGTTGTGATGACGTGAGGTCTCTTGCTTTGTACTCCTCTAGACTGAGTTGAGTCAGCTTGAGATGGTCTCTTGCCTTGTACTCCTGTGGACTCAGTTGAGTCAACTTCAGATGGTACTCTAGATGATTCTCCTGTGGACTCAATTGAGAGAGAGATATGTTGAGTATGATGTCCTTGTGGCTGAGCACGGGTGGATGTGTCTCTAGTGGTTGAGCACTAGTGGACGTGTGAGATCCTTGCTATATTGTCTAAGAGTGAGATTTACTTGTAACCCTAATTTGTGATGTAAAGAGTACAAGTCGCCCCCACCATACGTGAAAGATAATTAATATTTATGTAATGATTAATTATATTACTGAGTTATTGACGTCGACCCTATTGTGCCAAGAGGCACACCTATTGCTATGTCTAGTCTTGTATAAATAGAGGTGAATCCCCATTGAGGATTACACACACTCTCACTTGTCATTTGGAAATTTCAGACCTACTTGTACAGCTGAAGTGCGCACCTCTCTTGGGTGCTAGTTTCAAGGTTGTAGAGAAGCCTCTTGTGTGCATCCAGGGTTTATGGTTTGGGGGATCTTCTCTTGAGAATATAGCAAAGGGTTGTTGGGTTTTTCCCTTGTTTGAGAAGGGTTTTCCAAGGATACTTTTTATGTTCTTGTGCATGGTTATTCTTCTTGTGATCTTAGTTATTGCAACAATTGTGTATGGTGTTGTTGCATTTATTTATGGTTCAAGTACATGCTAAATGAAATAAGCCTCATGCTTAAGCCTAGCACATAGAGAAAATTCAACAACTTTTTCATTAGACTTACAGCTTGACTTTTGTCTTAACACTTACAAGGCTTCTACCTTTGCCTTGGCTTGACTCATAAGATCATATAGCATCTCGTTCATCCTGACTTTTTGTTTGACTCACAGAGGTTGTACATTCCCCCTAGGTTTTGTCAATACCTCACAAGACTGGTTGATTCTCCAAATCTCCCTAGCTAGCCTCAAGGTGGCCCATATGACCTCTCATTGGAGAATGACTGTCGATGTTTCCAAATTGAACACTCCCTTTCAACGAGCGAGTCATTCTCAACCACACCAAGCTTGCCTCTCAACTGTTGCACAAATTGTCTCAATGGCAAAGGCTTGGTTAGGATATCAGCTACATGCTCACTCGTGGCTATGTACAATAACTTTTTAGTTTTTCTCTAGACCAAGACTCGGATGTAGTGGTACTTAATGTCAATATGTTTTGACATGTCTTGAAATACCGGGTTCTCTGTCAGTTATATGCAACTTTGATTGTCACAGTGAACCATCGTCGTCTCAAGCTTGTCACCAAACATCAACCCAGAAACCAACTTTCTGAGCCATACTGCTTCCTTCCTAGCAACACTTGCTGCAATGTACTCATCCTCTAATGTACTCTATGCAATGGATCCATGTTTCTGGCTTGAGCAAGAGATCATAGCGGATCCTAAATTGAAGCAGTATCCGGAAGTACCCATGCAAAAATAGACCACCACTGGATGGATATCTTAGACCATAGGTAATGGTCCCTCTAAGAAATCTCAAGATGTGCTTTGATGCCACCCACTGTCTTTGTCTCAGTTCAGCCATGAACTAACTCATTGCAATCACTGCATAGCATATATCTGGCCTAGTATGGATCATATACATCAATGATCCAATCAACTGTCTATACATGGTGGGATCCACCAAATCTGAACCTATATCAGAATCATACAGCTTCCTCAGGTTGGTAATCGTTGTAGTAGACATGGATTTGCAATCCATCATACCAAACCTCTTTAATACATCCACTGTGTATTTTCCTTGTGCCAAAAATATCTCGCCTTGTCTTTGCCACACGTCCAATCCTAGGAAGTAATGCATCAAGCCTAAGTCTTTCATCTCGAATTCAGAGATTAGATCCCTCTTACACCAGGCTATTAGCCCTTCATCTCCTGTCAGAAAGAGATCATCAACATACAAGATTAGTATAACAAGTTGGTTCCCTCATATCTTGAAGTACAAGTTCGCATCAACATCACTTTTCTGAAAGCCCAGGTTTTTAAGAAAGCCATCAATCCCGTCATACCAAACTCTGGGAGCCTACTTAATACCATACAAGGCCTTCCTTAGTTTGCATACATGAGTGTCTTTGTTATGCAGTAAAAAACAATCTGGTTGTTCCACAAAGACCTCATGTTCAATCTTTCCATTCAAGAATGTTGTTTTTACATCCATCTGATTTAACTTCCAACCAAGAACTCAAGCTAAAGCAATAATAACTCGAATGGAGGTATACCTGGCTATAGGGGCAAAAGTCTCATCGTAGTCAATTCCTTCTTTATAAGTGAAGCCTATGGCAACAAATCCTGCTTTGAACTTTTCCACACTCCCATCGGCTACGTGTTTGATCTTATAGATCGATTTGTAAGAGACCATTGATTTTTCCTTTGGCCTCGGCACAATATCCCAGACATTTTTCTTTAGAATAGACATGTATTCCTCAAGCATGGCATCCTTCCATACTTGTAATTTATCTGCTTCGTCAAATGAAGAAGGTTCTCCACCACTGATGTTGCTCAATAGTGCAACATAGCCTCCAAACATGTGAGGGCTCTTACTTTTCCTGAAAGTTCCTTTGGGTGCAGCCATCTTTTCTGCTTCCTGCATTGTTTCTTTAAGCCATCCTGGCTTCCTTTTGGCTGGAGGTTTTTCAAGAGTTCTTTCTAACTCTTCAGCAGGTTCTAGGGGCTCATCACTTGGCCCTTCATGAGGTTCCTCCCTCTGATCATCTGACTCTTCAGCAGGTTCTAGGGGCTCATCACTTGGCCCTTCATGAGGTTCCTCCCTCTGATCATCTGACTCTTCATTTTCAGAAGAGGGTGAAGCTGGTTGAACTGCTTCGGATTCCTGTTGAACCTCTCTGGATTTCTTGAATGCTACTTCCTCATGGAAAGTCACATCCTTGCTTACCTCTATCTGCCTCTGACCTGGTACATCTATCTTGTGACACCAGTGACCAAGAGCTGATCTCTAATCTGGGCTATCCTGGAACAGAAAGATGCTATTGAATCACCTTTCTCCATCTTCAAATACTTAATCTTGTGCTTAAGTGTCCTCTTCTGACTTGGAGCTTGTTTCTCATATAGATTTACCAAGGTATCCATATAGTCCTTGGCAGTCATTAATGAAGTCATTGCTGGCATTATGTTGTGTTTGACCGAGTCAAAGATGATTCGCTTGGCCATTGCTTGACTCTTCCTGAAGGTTGCTCTTCTTGCATTAGTGGTGGGTTCCTCCACCACTGTGGTTATATATTGCTCAAGATCATGCTCCTGCAAGATATTCATTATCCAAAGCTTCCATACATTGAAGTTGGAAGCTCCTTCGAGTCTATCCTCGATGGCCCTGACTGGAAACTTGATCAAGATCGCTTGGATCTCTATGTACCCTGTTGCTTCACTTCAACAAGCTTATTCACACCTAAGCTCTGATACCACATTAAATTTTGAGCTTGATAGTAAACTGTAAGGAATTCTTTAATTTCCGACAGTAATTTGAAATTAGCTTAAATATGAATCACAAAGTATAATCAAGACTGAATAGCAAAACTATGTAGTTTTACCATCATGTAAATTCACACCACATGTACCCTGGGGAAACCCTATACAAGGAGAAAACCCCCAGCAAACAATTTCCTTTTATTGCAAATATAATGTATGACGACTTACAAAATATCCACTATGAAAAATCTGCTCTTAAAGAGCTTGCCAACTTTACCTAAACCTGACAGTATGACCTCTAGAATGTTGAGATACTTTATTGATAAATACCTTTGTTATATACCAGCACTGTGGAGGAAGCTATGCACTGCCTGGGTGCTCTTTTGTTGCCTTTTCTGGACTGATATACCAGCATGGATATCGACCGATATTGTTGTCTCTTATGGACTGTTATTGTTGCCTTCTATGGACTGATACACAGCATTTTCTTGGACTGATATTCTACTTTGTTATGGACTGATATATACGTCCTGTTACCACTATGTTATGGACTGATATATCACTCTTCTTCCTCACTCGTGCATTGCATAACTTGTGTAGAAAAGAGGGTCGACCTCTTGCTTAAATAGGAGGGGAGAGGTAGAGAGAAGATGGCTCGAAATAGCCTAAGTGAATGCATGTGTTTACAACTGAACTTAACTCAACAACCAGATTTAGAAATGAACTTTAACACTTCAGTTAGGACTCGACCTTGACTGCGCATGCATACAAACTACTCAGCATGCACATGACATGCATGCATGCAACATGCAACTAGACATGCATGCACTACATGTCATGCATGCAACATGCAACTAAACATGCATGCAACATGCAACATGCGACATGCAACATGCAACATGTGACATGCAACTTTATGCAACTATTCAACTTATGCAACTTTATGCAATTCGACTTTTACAACTTGTCCTTTTACAATTTGAGTTCAACAACTCATTCAACTTGACTCTTAACATGGCAATTCCAATTTCTTCATGGTGGATGGTGTTACACATGCCAATGCACTAGATCAATACATTTACATCATTTGCAATATCAAGAAATTGTTTGTTTCTAGCTCATAGGAATTTTATGTTCAACCTAACTTTTGCTAGATGCCTTGACTTTTGCTCATGGCTCACAAGGCTTGACTAGGCTCAGAGAGGTTGTATGTTCCCCCTGACTTTTGCACTAGTCGGTCTATGCTCACAGAGGTTGTACATTCCCCCTGACTATTGGACTAGACCGTCGATGCTCACAGAGGTTGTACGTTCCCCCTGACTTTTGCATTAGACTTACATCTTGACTTTTGTCTTAAGACTTACAAGGCTTCTACCTTTGCCTTGGCTTGACTCACAAGATCATATGGCATCTTGTTCGTCTTGACTTTCGGTTTGACTCACAGAGGTTATACATTTCCCCTAGCTTTTGTCAATACCTCACAAGACTGGTTGATTCTCCAAATCTCCCTAGCCAGCTTCAGGGTGGCCCATATGACATCTCATTGGAGAATGACTGTCGATGTTGTCAAATTTAACACCAATCACTAGATGATATCTTCCAGACCATAGCAACGAGTTCTTCCTTCTAGATAACAACACAACACCCATTCCAACAAACATCTATTCTGATTTTTCTCCATTCGACCTTGGATGTTAGGAGAGATGGTTCAAGTAAACCAAGGTAGCATTGTACCACTAGTGCCAGAGGTTCTAGATCTACTCACCTTGCAAATCTCTCTCCTGGATTACCTCTCCATCTTTGGAAATGGCTCTCTAGGTTTTAGATTAGACTTCTATTCTATTTTACTACATGCTTCTTGCTTTTATGTAGGAGTTGCTTTAGCGCTCCCACTTTGTATAGATCATTGTACCTAGCAGTCCCATTGACCTACTTCAATGGTTATTTGTTGAACATTAATACATTTATCTTATCTTATATTATCTACCATCGTGAAATTGGTGGACACACTAAGACATTTAATTAATGATGCATACAAACAAAAGTCCCATACATGGGAAGAATAGCAATACTAATATATCATGGTCAGATCCAATGCATTGGAAGTGGTATGACAATGACAGTATTTGTCAAAATGGAAATCACCACAAATAGAATATTAAAGTTTCTGAAGACAAGTATAAAACTTTAATAGACTCTAGTTAATTTCACAAGTTCTCTTAAACTTGGAAAATATACAATACTGCCACACAGACATCGTGGAGCTTTTGAAATTTTTAAAAAGATTATAGATTTAGCCTATGATTTAGCTTTGCCACCAGAATTGAAGGGAATATGTAATGTGTTTCATGTTATACATATAGAAATATATAGTCTAGACTCTAGACCTTAAGCATGATCTTGAGTAAAAAAGTATTAACCATGGTACCTAACTTTGGATTAGCCATTCAACTAGAAAGAATAATTGATATAAGAACTAGAATGCTAAGAAATATGAATATAATGAAATGAAAGGAACAATTTGTCATGAAAACAATTCTACTTAAAAACACACACACAAAGGATGAAATTACAGTGACCTCATCTATTTCTTAATCTTGATATTAAACGTTTTGCAAAAGCACCAGTAGTTATGGACAACAGCAAGACAAGAGGGGATTTGTATCATGTACATAAATTCTCTCAAGTAAATTAATGGAGAATGAGACCAAAAGTATTGTAGTTCCATTACTTACGTGTTAAATATTGTGACAACAATGACTATTGTATTTAAAAGTAAATATTGTGTATTCAATAAATGAAAAGGTCAATGTCATACCTTTTCAATTAGTATTTGAGACAAACAGCAAATGAGAATTCGAAAATCTTTTGTACAAAATGCAGAGATGAGATTTGTTCTTTGTCTAGATCAGAGATAAGGAATTCCAGTGGAAGTCTGACAGAGGACAACGGTCTTTCCTTTAAAAGGCCAGGCCAGGCTACTAGTATAAGTGTAGTAGCAGGTTAAGGCCATGGCTTTTCTACACTGTTCATTTTGTAATAATCCATCTAGCTCCTGAACATTAAAATCTTGAGGGAAAACTGAAATCTCTCCTGTTAACCTTTTGATTGATAAAGATTATTTTTGAAATTCTTCTCTTAAACTCATGCATCCATCTACTTACATGAAAGCTTTGAAAAAGTAATTTTTATTCTCTTGCTCCTATAAATTGAAAAAATTGAAACATCAAACATCTAAATATGGGAGTTTCAACGGAAATATATCTAAACTGAGAATGCGTATCAAAATGCTTCATCCCTCATTGAAATAGGTACATTACACTGTAAAAATAAGCAACTTGTCAATTCTTCCCTAAGCATTTGGTGACCAATAAAAATAGCATCATAACATATGAAGCTTACATTCAATCAAGGAACTTTTGGCATGCTCATCCATAAGTGATACGGTAAATGCTAGTTCAATTATTTTTATATACACACATTCAACATCAGAAATAATAACCTAAAAATCACCTTATAATATATTAACCTCATTAGAAACTGTACAGCTCAAAAAGGAGAAAATGGAATTTGAATAATATCATGCCAAGATAAGTTCTGAAACATCAGCAAGCATATTGACATAAGCAATAGATATCAACCTAAATATTGGATCATCTAGAATTCAAAAGTCAACGTAAATCATATGGTCATCCACAATTCAAATTTCATTTTATAGGCTATACAAAGCTAGGAAAAATCCCCGCTGTTCAAAGAAAGAAAAAATCTCTGTTGTTCAAAGGAAGCCAATCAAGTTCAAGCATTTGGTCAAACAAATCAATTTAGGTCATAATACCCCAATGATATTTGGTCAAAAAATATGTAGTGTTCCATGGGATGCGGCCCCCTCACTTCCCACGCCCCCAGGATGCACCTGCACCAACGTCATGGAAACTTGGTGGAACACTGCAAATATGCAAGTTGCCCATCCAGCAGAGCTCACAACCATCTTGAGCTCTTCATGGCTCTAGTAACTCTCGACCACAACTCTCAACACCGAGAAAAATAAGTCACATAGCAAGCAGCGCAAAACTATACTCTCTGCATCAATGGCAGACATACATGCTATGACAAAACAAGGGTACAAGGGTGGCAACATTCTCAAACTCCACTACTCAAATCTCATAAACTGTTCCGCCATGGTTCACACAGATCCCATGCTCACATGCTCAATTGGCTTTGATACCACAATGTATGCGTTGTGTAGTTTTGATACCACAATGTTGGTATGAGTGTGCCCATATTACAATAAAACAAGGAGAAACAAGTCATACTCAATAATTGAATTACCACACTAAATGCATACAAGTACATGTATTTATACAACCAATGAGACTTTTGGTTCTTCACCAATTCTCTAGCTTCGCTGGGATTACTCTATATGGCATTCCTCAGACATTTAGACGTTAGGACTTCATATCAACATCATGTAGAACCCATCAGATATGACACATTAATTTCCAAGGAATCATACACACCCTGATCACACAACTAACTCCTAAGCGACCATTACATTCCAACAATTAAATGTGTTTAAACATGACCATATCAAAATGGTAATTATCCAAAGCATTCATGTCGAACAATCTTATTTTCTAAGCCACTATAAGACTTCATGATAGTTATACAATACTCTTTATGTTGAGAAGAACTCTTTATGTTGAGAAGAACCATAGTGAGATTTACACAAAGTGAAATGTCACATACCTCAATCATAGTTCCTAAGAACTCCAAGACAGTAGGAATCTTTACTTCAGCTGACTCCGTATAGATCTGCGAAAAAAGCCACCAACAAGATATATACTCAATTCTATAGTATGATTAAAACACACACAAAAACAAAGACAAGTAAAAATATAAAAAGTTTATATGGTATGATCTATATAGGTGTTAAACAAACATTATGGTAAAAAAAATCATATCCGATATGGAAAAATGAATTGGAAGAATCACAATGAAAATTTCAGCCTTGAATCCTATTTTTAACATGTTGATACCAAGCATCTCTAAACAGTTACTTGTGTTAGAAACACCCATCTTTTGAAGCTCTATTCCGCCTATGATATAGGAGCTTTTTAATGTCTCTCATAATGCAACAACACAGTGGGTGGCTGGTGAGGTGAGCATGCAGAATGTGAGACAAGAACAGAAGCACAAGGAGAACATTGGCATGCAGAAGTACATGCAAAACAGTGTCCAAACAGGTACAGCCTATAGAAACTTCAAGAATCTATAGTTTATTACAAATTCAGAAATTTCACCTCACAGGGAGATATCTTGGATCTAGCCCCAATGAAATTCAACCCTAGGGATGATCTGAAATATTAATTTATAACAGCAAACAGCTGACAATATTTCATCTCACTTTAACCCACCAAACTGGGCAGCCAAAGAAAACATAAAAGAAATTACCAACAAGTTCCATCTCTTAGGGCACACTTTTCAAGCATAAACCAGATCTGAAATCACTTTAATTACTCCAAATTTACAGCAGTAAATCTGCTCTATTATCTTCAAGATATATATTCAAACACTAAACACTTTCCGCCCCATGTTATGTCAAATTAGCATGAACAACGAGTGCTGCAAATTACGCAATCAAGAAAACAATGCAAGCTGAAAATCAAATCTACAATTACACAATTTTTAACAGCTGAAAACTTCATGTATATATGGTAGAAAGGAAGCTAGCTAGGGAAAACCAAAAAAACTATAGCCACCACCAAAAATAGCCAACTAGAAAGCACAACACAAACAAGTCCTCCTTGACTTCAGCATGTGCCACCCGATACCCCTCATTTTTCTTGAGGCTTATACTAGTGAATTCTTTCACTACCCTTGTGATTTTCATAACAAAGAGCTTTGGATGGCCAGAGTTTTCACTTGGTTCCTTCGATTGTTGATGACATGGATAATGATTTCTAAGAAGTTTTGATAGTGTTTTGCTTGGTATAATTGCTTATCATAGAGAGATAGCATTACACATGATCATGTGATGTTCTAGTCTCCACTCAATGCTAGATGATTGGACAAGAAGATACATGAACACCGTAGCACTTTGGGGCTAAATGGACAATGTATTGGCATCGCCATTTGATTACCTTCATCAAGCAATAGAGCACTTGGCATGTACTCACCTTTTTATATGTGTTTTGTTACTAGGATGGATGTATATGGGCATGGTTAGGGCTTCGTTTCTCCAACACCCTAGCTCTTATGGATGATATTCACATAGGGAGGAGTTATTTATAGCATGGAACATGGTTCTAACTAGAGCACTCCCCTCCTAGGGCTCACATTTGAAAGTGTTTCCCCTCATGTGCGAAGCTTGTACATGAGCGGCTAAGCCACCCTTTCTAGGGTGTGGTGTTCCAATTCTGATGAGTATCCATAGTCATACCTTTCAGAGACACAAATTCATGCCTTTATTCTTATTCTCCTTCAATTACATGATAATCTTGCCTCACAATACCTGGCCATCAAGGTGAAAGTCTCCTCATAGTCAATTCCCTCTCGCTGTGAAAACCCCTTGGCCACAAAGCAGGCTTTGTACTTGTCCACGCTTCCATCTACTGAATGCTCGACTTTGTAGATCCACTTGGATCCAACCACCTTCTTGCCTTCTGGCTTGGGCACCACCTCCCATACATCATTCTTCATAATGGAGGCATATTCCTCCATCGTGGCCTCTTGCCACACTCCATGCTTTGTAGCCTGCTCATAAGTGGAAGGCTCTACATCAATGAGTTGTGTCATTAACGCCATGTACCTAAGTCTCTCTTGTGGTTTACTTCATCTGAAGTCTCTCTCTGGAAGCCCTGCCAACCTAGAATCACTGACTGTGGACTTAAACCACTTAGGTCGTCGCCTAGTACCCTGTTCCTGTGGAACTGCATCACGCTGCTCCTCCTACTCATCATCTAACTCTTGATGATCATGTCCAACAGTCTCTCTCTGAACACTTGTACCTGATCCTGTACCCTATGTTTGTTGTTGTGATGTTGTACTCTGACCCTTTGCCTCCTCTGTCTTGACCCCTGAGTCTTGTCCCTGCTGATCCTCTAAATGTGCTAGCAAATCTCTCGACCTCCTCAATGCATACTCCTCCTCGAACTATACATCCCTACACACAATGATCTTTCTGCGTGCTGGCACAAAGATCCTGCGGGCCTTGGAAGCCTCGTTATAACCAACCAAAATCCCCTTGTCTATTGCGGGGTCCAGCTTCGTCCTCTTCTCCGAATGGACATGACGGTAACATACGCCGCCCCAGATGTGAAGATGACTCACATCTGGTTTGGTACCTGTCAATACCTCCTCAAGTGTCAACTTCCCCAAAACTGTGTGGGGATTCTTGTTCTGAATATAAACAGCAGTGCGACTAGCCTCTGCCAATAAAAACAGTGGCAAACCCTGATCATGTATCATTGCCCGTGTTGCTTCGACTATGGTCATGTTCTTTATCTCGGTCACTCCTTTCTGTTGAGGATAGTAAGGAATGGTGACTACCTTCTTGATCCCCGTTGTTGTGCAATAATCCAGAAATTCCTTGGAGGTGTACTCACCTGTGTTGTCGGATCTCAACACCTAAATCTTCTTGCCAATCTAGTTCTCAACCAGAGCTTTGAACTCCTGAAATCTGTTGAAGACTTCATCCTTGGCCCTCAGGAAGTATATCCAGGTTTTCCTAGAGAAGTATATCCAGGTTTTCCTGGAGTAGTCATCAATGAATAGAACAAAGTATTTGAAGCCACTCACTGACTCCACACTAATAGGACCACATCCATCAAAATGTATCAAGTCCAATACTTCCTTGGACTTGTGCTCACTCGATGGAAATGGTCTTCGAGCATACTTTCCCATTGCACAACCCTTGCAAGGGTCATGCCTCTCTGCTATGAACTTAGGCAACCCTGTGACTCCCTGTCTTAAGTGCCCCAATGCACCAAAGTGTATGTGCACCATCCTCCTATGCCACAACTCTCTCGTGTTTGTGGTTGTACTGACTAATGCTCTCCCTGGTTGAAACTGAAGCTTGTACACCTTCTCTTCTCGAACCCCAATCATCCTATCCATCTTCTCACTTGACCCTGATAGCCTAACGAACACCCTTCCCTTACGGAAGTTGACCTCGTACCCTTTATCCTCAAGAGTAGACACTAAGATGAGATTCTTTGTCAACCACGGAACATATAGTACGTCAGCAAACCAAAGTGGTTTACCCGAATCCCTCTGAAACGAAATTGTACCAACCCCTTGTGCCTTGTAGCATGTGTCATCTCCGAGCTCTATAACCAGATTCACGACTTCGTCTTGTAGCTTAGTGAAAAACTCCTTCAGCCCAGTCATATGAAAAGATGCTCCTCTATCCACAAACCACATGTCTGAGACTACTACGCTAAACATACAAGCTATGAAGCAAAAATCCTCCTCAAAGCTTTCGGCAAACTCATCCACTGTTGTTGAAGCTGCCATCTGCGGTCGGTTCTTCTTCTTCTTCTTCTCTGGACACTGTGAGGCAAAGTGTCCCATCTTGTGACATTGGAAACATTTGACTTTTGAAAAGTCAATATTCTTCTTTCCACCCTTCTTTTTCTTCTGCTTTCCCTTGTCTTTGCTCGCAAGAGCCAAGCCTTCTTCATCCACAATTTGTGGCGAAGATGAAGATCCGCTACACTAACCAAGTTCGATATCCTCCTGCACAAAATCTTCCTATAATCGCTGCCAATCAGGGAGTTTCTCCTGAGCTACAACTCCACGCACGAACACATCCCGTGACCTCGAAAAGCCATTCAGTGCCACACGTACCAACTCAAACTCTTCAGTTTTCCCACCTGGGGTCATCTTTTGTGCTACAGATCTGAACTTCTGTGTTGCAGATCTAAACTTATCTGTTGCAGATCGGATCTTCCGTGTTGCAGATCTGAATGTAATGTTGCTTCTCAACAGTCTTGCTCTGATACCATGTGAATTTTCTTCAAACCCAGTTCACTAAAATCAATTGTTTTTTTTGTTAATTGATTCTGCCAGGTTTTCTTCACAAATAAATAATACACAGCAGAAAATAATAACCAGGAACTTAACAGTAAAAGATAACAACAATCACATCGCATGTACGCAAGTAATTTTTGGACAATTCGTCCCTGGGAAAACCCCGGAGGGAAAACCAGTGAGCAAATTTGGATTTTATTATTATTGAGCAAGAAAATATAGAGATCTCTTAGAATAAAATCAGCCCATCCAAATACAAAACCTCCTCAACAAATGTATGGACCCCTTCTGCAAATCCTCCTAATCAGATTTGTAGCAAAAGACCTCTGCAATGCTGAAGATGTGTGCCAATTTTAATGTAGAAGCCTCCTATGTCTCCCTGCAAACTCTCTCTCCAAACCCTCAAGCAATTCTCCTCTTTCTCTCTTCAGAAAATCGTCTCTCTCTTATGCATAATGCGCCCCTCTCCAAGTTGATCTCCTTTTTACTCAATGAGCAAGTGAGAAACCCTATCTCCAAAAGGATGGAGGGCCAAGATTGATCCTCCCACACCTTATGACATCAATGGTCAAGAATAAAAGACCACAACTTAAATTGTTTCTCACTTTAACTTTATAAAAAATATTCATTAAGTCAACATTAAAATATAACCCATTTAATGTACTTTTTCCTAAGTACAACTTTAAGAAAAAGATTAACTCATCAACTTGGATAAGTTTCGTTGTCCCCCTCCATGCTAGGTAAAGACCTTCCTTGCTATTCAATCTCAACAAAAATGTGGGTTCATGACAACAAGTAAGAGCCCATATGCAGCCCCAGTAATCTTAGTTCGAAAAAAGGATGGATCGTTTAGATTCTGCATAGACTATCAAGGGTTAAATAAAATAACTATAAAAAACAAATTTCCCATACCATTCATAGATGAGTTGTTGGACGAACTCTATGAAGCAAAATACTTTTCAAAATTGGATCTAAGGTTAGGGTACTACCAGATACGAGTAAGATTAGAGGATGTGGCAAAACTTATTTTCAAACACACGAAGGTCACTATGAGTTCAAGGTGATTCCATTCAGGTTAACGAATGCCCTTGCTACCTTTCAAGCAACTATCAATCAACGCTTTCAGCCCTACTTAAGAAAGTTCATACTAGTCTTTTTGATGACATTTTTATTTACAGTAAGAATTGGAAGGGAACATATGAAACATTTAGAGCAGGTGCTTTCTCTCTTAGAAAAAAATCAATTTTATTCAAAAATATCAAAATGTTCGTTTGGTAAAGAGGAAGTAGAATACATTGGTCATATCATATTCCAAGAAAGAGTCAAGGTGGACCCCAATAAAATCAAAGCAATCACAAAATGGCCAAAACAAACAACATATCAAAACTAAGGGGGTTCCTCGGATTAACAAGTTATTATCAAAGATTCATCAAGAACTACACTCATTTGACAACACCACTGTCAAACCTATTAAAGAAAAATTCCTTCAAATAGGATAACAACGCAAAAGAATGTTTTGAAACATTAAAAAGGATTATGCCATCACCACCTGTGTTAGCAACACCAGATTTTACAAAACCCTTTGTAGTAGAATGTGATGCATCAGGATTTGGAATAGGAGTGGTGTTAATGCAAGATGGCCACCCAATAGCTTTTGAAAGTCAAAATCTCAACAAAAGGGAAGGTTTGAAGTCTACCTATAATAAGGAAATGTTAGTCATTATGCATGCATTAGCTAAGTTGCGACAATATCTCTTAGGAAGTAAATTTATGATACATATTGATCACAATAGTCTGCAATATCTACTAAGGAAAAAAATGGTGTCCATAGAACAACAAAAATGGATGGAAAAACTTTCCACCTTTGATATGGAATTAATACACACAAAGGGGAAGGACAATGTAGTTGTTGATGCATTATTACGAAAAGATGACAATGTAAGGGGATATGCAACAACAGTAGTGATTCCTGATTGGTTAGATGAAATACAAGTTGAATATGCCAAAGATCCTGAATTTAATTCAATAATCAACAATTTGGACCAGAACCCCAAACTTGAATGGAAAAATGGCATTTTATGGTATAAGGACAAAATCTATCTAACTCCATCTTCAAAATTTAAAATGAAAGTCTTAAAGGAGTCACAAAGCTCCCCAGCAGCAGGACATGTAGGCTTTTTCAAAACCTACTATAATCCACGACAATCATTCTATTGGAAGGGAATGAATAAGGATATTCAAAAACTTATTGTCGAATGTGAGACATGTCAAAGAAATAAAAATGAAAATGTTATGACTCCAGGGCTACTTCATCCTCTACACATTCCTGACCTAAAATGGGAAGAGATCGCAATGGATTTCATTGAAGCGTTACCCATGTCTGACGGGAAGGATAAAAATTTTGTTGCGGTTGACTGATTAACCAAATATGCACATTTCATGGTAGTACGGAAAACCTACTCAACAAAACAAATTGCAAATGTCTTTTGCAAAAACATTTATAAATTGCATGGGTTTCCGAAGGTTTTTGTCAACGATAGGGATGGAAAATTTAAAGGAAATTTCTGGAGAGATTATTGCAAACAAACAAGAATATCCCTTAATATGAGCTCAGCCTACCATCCACAAAGAGATGGTCGTCAAAGATTGTAAATAAATGCTTAGAAACCTACCTTTGGTGCTTTGTGACAGATAAGCAAAATAAGTGGTCTCAATGGTTACATTTAACCGAGTGGTGGTATAATTCTACATATCACACTTTCGCTAAAATGACCCCCTTCCAAGACTTATATAGTTATGAACCGCCCAAATGGAAAGAGTTTGCACTAATTTACACTAAGGTCCAAGTAGTAAAGAATCTGCTAGAGGAAGAACAAAAAATACAAAACCTAGCAACAACTCGTAATCGAATGAAACAACTATTATACCAACATAGGTCAGAAAAAGAGTTTGAAGAAGGCGATTGGGTGTTTGTAAGACTCCAACCCTACAAAAAATTATCCCTTAAACAACAAGGGAAGAACAAATTGACTCCAAAATTCTATGGGCCTTTTCGAATTCACAAAAAAATTAGCAACGTAGCTTATGGATTGGAATTACCAGACAATTGTCGCATCCACAACATCCTCCACGTCTCATGTCTCAAGATGGTGCTTGGGCAAGCTCAACCAGTTCAAACAGGAATCCCTGAATTCGATAACGAAGGGAGAATAATTTTAGAACCAGAAGGTATTCTTGACACTAAGGAAAAGGTGTTACGTTACAAAACCATTAAGGAATATCTCATCAAATGGAAAAACATTCTAAAAGAATTTTCATCATGGGAATCAGAAGCCATTATTCACACATCACAAACCCACAAGGCCCATAAGGAGCCCATGAAGCCCCAAACTGTAATCCAAGGGGGTTTTCACCAAACGAAAAGTCCAATGTGGTGCCAACGAAGATTCCCACATGGCCACTTGTGAGAATAACTCCCAAAACTATAAAAACATCAACACGATCCACCTTGTTGGATGTGCAACGGCTAAGATTCGCTTGGAGTAATATTGGCGGTTGGTTTATATGTTGACGAATCAATATATTATGTGCAGCGGCTCCATTAGTAATTGGTGGCAGGTTCTTTAATTGTTGGCTATGTAAATCAACGGCTCATTTTATGGGTTTGCGGTTATGTCCAAATGTTAACCACTTAACTTACATTCGTCCCCTTTCACATATGAGGTCGATGGGCTTCCAAAATAAAATTATTCTTAAGGAGTGACCCCACCATGACATCACTTTCCACTTATACTTGGATAAGGGAACGACCCCTTGTTGCTGATTGCAGCTATGTGAGACATTCTCCAGGACACAAACCTGAGAGAGAGCCCTTGAGAGGGATGTGTGGTTCCTATCTAAGATAGAGATGGAACGTAGAGATGGGCTCCTCCTTACAAAGACTTTAGAAGAACTCCAGATGATTCTCTTGTGTAACGCACTGAGAAAGGAGATCTGCAGAGTTGGACGAGCCTGTGGCTGAACACAAGGTGAACATGTGAAATCCCAAACTGTTGGGTGCATCGTCATGAGAGAGAAATGAAGATGATGTATTAGCCTCCTCTGAGCAGAGAGTTGATAATGAAACTCCAGATGACTCTCCTGTGTAATGTAGTGGGAAAGAAGATATGTGGAGTGGATATGCTTGTGGACAAGCACAGGTGAACGTGATCATAGTGATTGAGCACTGGTGAAGAAGTGGTTCTTCTGTGTAATGCAGTGAGCCAGAGATATGGACATCCCTATGGATGTGCCCCTAGTGGTTGAGCACTAGTGGGTGTATGAGATCCCTTGCTATATTGTTCAAGAGTCGGACCTTCCTGTAACCCTAATTGCAATGTAAAGGGTACAGGTCAGCCCCACCTTAATGTAATTGATAATTAATGTAAAAGATAATTAATTTGGTTAATATTAATTATATTATGAGATAGAGAGGTCGGCCTGTTGTGCCAATAGACACTTATGTTGACAGGTCAAGTCTAATATAAGTAAAGGTAAATTCCCCATTGAGGAATCATATCTTTTGTGTGAGTTTGAAAATTTCAGCAAGTACATCTACTTGGGAAAAGTGCACACCTCTCTTGGGCGCTAGTCTTCTAGGGTTTGTGAGCACCCTTTTGTGTGCTAGGTTTTCTTGGTGGTGAAGGTGTTTCTCTTGAAGAATATAGCAAAGGATTGGCTGGGTTTTCTTCCCTTGTTGAGAAGGGTTTCCCAGGATACTTCTTTTGTACTTGTGCATGGTGTTTCTTCTTGTGATCTTGGTTGCTGCAATAAATTGTCTATGGTTTAAGTAAAATGTTAAAATGGAATGAACTTCATGATTAAGCCTAGCTTATTGAAAAATCAACATGGTATCATAACATAGGTCTTGAAGAACCCATTGCACAAGCAATTTTCAGCCATCTTCTCTCTCTCGCAAAACCATACAGCCCTCCACGGGTTTCCAGAAATTCCATACAACCTACCTTTCTAAGATGTTTCAGCACTTGGCACTAGGATGTTGCGGTTAAAAATACCATAGGAGTGTACGGCCTCCTTCAGCACACCTCCAACAAGTTTCAGATTGAAATTCCGAGCATTTTGAAATTTTGGCTCTAGGGTTTCACAAAATTCTGTAGAAATTTCAGTATTAGGGTTTCTGCAACTCATTGAAGGAGCTCTTCAGCTCACCAGTGTTCTCCTATCTTTCAAAGGCTTATTGTTGGCAGTCATAAGTCCAACAAAACCTAAAAGTGCTAGCCTAGCCTAGCCATTAGGTTTTCTAGCCTAGTTAACAAGGGGTTCCTGGAAGATAAGCTTGATGGATCAAGCAACTTCAATTTCCTGGAAGACAAGACTTCAAAGGAAGACTTATTGTGGGTGATACAAAAAGGTCACACTATGACTACCTCCTTCATGAAGATGTCAAAGGACAGAGATAAGCCATGTGCCATTGGAGAAATCATATCAGCACCCTCAGGTATGCACTTGTATATATATTATTTGTATCATTGTCATAAGGGTAATTGCAGAACGAAGGAACCTTTTGTTGAAGTCATGGATCTAGAGAGATCTCAGTGCATTCAGAGGGACAACACACTGGTAGTGAAGACTCCAGGTTTGATTGTTGTAATTGTCATTCCCCTAACCTATATTTCTAAAGTTTGCTACATTACAACTAGGTGTTGTAGCTGTGACAACAATACTTAAATTGTTTTGATTCTAGAGATGCACTCATTATTCTCCTTTGGGATATATTCTTGTTGTGGTTCCTCTTGTTTTCTTGTTTCGGACAAGTTAAGAACAAAGGAAGATGCCTATCCTTGAGAGGCAGTCACTTGACTCAGAGGGAGTCAAAACTATTTGAGAAAGAGCAAGTATAGAACCATCATTGAGACAACCAATGCAATAATGCATGATCAGAATCTTTCTATGATTCCATGGGCAAAAGCATGCATGACACAGTATATGTTCAGAACAAGAGTCCTCACCAGACTTTGAAAAACATAACTCTCGAAGAAGCCTTCACCAAAGTGAAGCCTGAGATTGAACACTTCAGGATATTTGTGTGCCTAGTGTATTTCCATGTACCCAAAGAGAAGAAGTCCAAGCTAGACCCTTCAGGGAGAAAGGATACAATGATACATTTATGGGATAAACAGTGAATCTTCGAAGACATTCCAGATCTACCTCCCTGGTCAGAGAAAGATTGAGACAAGCAAAGATGTTGTCCTTAAAGAAGAGATAGCCCTTCAAAGATCCAAAGAATCTCAGATGGAGATTGGCAGTGAGACAATACCTTCTACCCCTTCAGCATTTCAGAGGGAGACAGACATTATTCCAGCTAGTCCAGTTGCTCTAGTTGATATGTCTAGAGATATTGCAGTAGGGCATAAAAGGTCTGCCTAGGCTCACTCTGCAGGAGGCAGAGGAACATACAAGCCCCTCAAGGCACATCCCGAGAAAGAAAAAGATATTTTCGAGCTATCCTTCAGTCATGAGCCACTTCAATGATTTTGAGCCTCCTTGTCTTGGAGAAGCAACAGGAGAACAAGTATGGCAAGATGCCATAACAAAAGAATACTAGTATATCTTAAAAGAATTATGTATAAAATATTGTTTAGAGACCAGAAGGGAAGTCTGCGGTAACTTCCAAGTAGATCTATAAGATCGAACATGCAACTGATGGAAGTGTCGAGTAATACAAAGCGAGATCTATAGCCAAAGGATTCTCACAAAGAGAGGGAATTGTCTATGATGAGACACTTGATCCAGTAAGCCCGATACACTTCCATCTGTACTACCATCCATGAGTTGGAAACCATATCAGATGGATGGATTCTTGATGAGTTTGGGTTTCAGCAAGAGTATTGTTGATCCAAACCTATATTATTACAGTGTTGGTGAAGAGAGCCTGATTTTGATGACTTATTCAGAAAGCCTTGTTGTTGGATATAGGTAAGCTTTGACTTCTGATTTCGAGATGAAGGATATGAGCATGAAGCACTACTTCTTGGGACAAGAAGAATGATAGAGGACCGATGAGATTTTCCTGAGTCAAGGAAAATATACAGTGGGAATATTAAAAAAGTTCAGTATGACAGAATGCAAATCCACGATGATGGATTTGAAGAAAATGAATGATGATGATTCAGACGAGATCGATCCATAGCTGATTGGATCACTAGTGTATCTGGTTAACACCATGTTGATGAATGCAGCTATGTGAGACATTCTCCAGCTTACAAACCTGTGAGATGTGGATCATTGCAACTATGTGAGTCTTTCTCTCAGCTTACAAACCTAAGAGAAAGCCCCTATGAAGGGTACGTGATTCCTGCCTAAGACAAAGCTGGAACATAGAGATGACCTCCTCCATTCAGAGAGTTGAGAAGAAATCCATATGATAATCCAGTGGGAAAGGCGATCTATTGAGTTAGACGTGCTTGTGGCTGAGCACAAGGTGAACGTGTGAAATCCCAAAGTGTTGGGTGCATCGTCATGTGAACAAAAATGAAGATGATGTATTAGCCTCCTCTGAGCAGGAGAGTTGACGAGAAAACTCCAAACTATTCTCCTGTGTGAGGCAATGGGAAAGAAGATCTGTAGACTAGACGTGCCTGTCGACGAGCACAAGTGAACGTGTGAAGATCTAGTTCTTCTGTGTAATGCAGTCAGCCAGAGATATGGCATCCCTATGGATGTGCCCCTAGTGGATGAGCACTAGTGGGTGTATCAGAGCCCTTGCTATATGTTGTTCAAGAGTCAGACCTGCCTGTAACCCTAATTGTAATGTAAAGGGTACAGGTCGTCCCCACCTTAATGTGATTAATAATGAATGTAAAAGATATTTAATCTAGTTAATATTAATTATAATATAATAATAATAATAACAATTATAATGTGACTTAGAGAGGTCGGCTCTGTTGAGCCAATAGACACTTTTGTTGGCAGGTTTAGGTTAGTATAAGTAAAGGTAAAATCCCCATTGTGGAAACACATCTTTCATGTGAGTTGGAAATTTCAACAAGTACATTTACTTGGGAAAAGTGCGCACCTCTCTTGGGCGCTAGCCTTCTAGGGTTTGAGCACCCTCTTGTGTGCTAGGTCTTTCTTGGTAGTGAAGGTCTTTCTCTTGAAGAATATAGCAAAGGATTTGGTTGGGCTTTCTTCCCTTGTTGAGAAGGGTTTCCCAGGATACTTCTTGCGTTCTTGTGCATGGTGTTTCTTCTTGTGATCTTGGTTGCTACAACATTATTGTCTATGGTTAAGTAATGCTAAAATGGAATGAACTTCATGCTTAACCTAGCTTATTGGAAAATCAACACACCAGACTTGATTCATTCTATGCAGTGAATGTACTTAGTCATTCCATAAGTCAGTCGAGACAGACTCACTAGACAGCAACGAAACATGTATTGAGATATCTACGAGGCACAATTAGATATGGCTTGTGATATGTCTTCGGTGTAGACTTGAGTTTGCAGGGATATGCAGAATGGACAGAAAGTACAGTGGACCAGAAGAGCACATCCGATGGTTGTTTTACCGTGAAGTTTGCCATGGTTTCCTAGTGCAGCAGGAAACAAAGCCCTATGGCCTTGAGTACCACAGAAGAAGAGTATATATCATTGAGTATGTGAAGCAGTTCAGCTTCATCAACTTCTGACCAATTTACTTGATCATGAGATGGATTCTATGATTATAACTAGAGTTGTGTGAAGCTCTTTGAGAAACTTGTGTTTCATGATAGATCGAAACACGTTGAGATAAAATATCACTATATCAGAGACATGATGCAGAGGAAAATAGTACACATGCAGTACCTTCCTACACATGAGCAAATTGCAAATATATTCACCAAATTAGCTTGGTGAAGGATACCTCCCTAGTTGAGAGGGAGTGTTGATAACTACAGCCAAGAAAAAAGTTCAAAATACATCCGTGTGAGACTTGGCATGATGAAGAATGCCTCCCTAGCTGAGAGGGAGTGTTGATGATTGCAGCTATGTGAGACATTCTCCAGGGCACAAACCTGAGAGAGAGCCCCTGAGAGGGGTGTGTGGTTCCTATCTAAGACAGAGCTGGAACGTAGAGATGGCCTCCTCCTTACAAAGAGTTGAGAAGAACTCCAGATGATTCTCCTATGTAACACAGTGAGAAAGGAGATCTGCAGAGTTGGACAAGCTTGTGGCTGAGCACAAGGTGAACGTGTGAAATCCCAAAGTGTTATGTGCATCATCATGAGTCAGAAATGAAGATGCTGTATTAGCCTCCTCTGAGCAGACAGTTGATCATGAAACTCTAGATGACTCTCCTGTGTAATGCAGTGGGAAAGAAGATCTATTGAGTAGACGTGCCTATGGAGGAGCACAGGTGAACGTGATCCTAGTGGCTAAGCACTAGTGAAGAAGTGGTTCTTCTGTGGAATGCAGTGAGCTAGAGATATGGACATCCCTATGGATGTACCCCTAGTGGTTGAGCACTAGTGGGTGTATGAGATCCCTTGCTATATTGTTCAAGAGTTTGACCTTCCTGTAACCCTACTTGTAATGTAAAGGGTACAGGTCGGCCCCACCTTAATGTAATTGATAATTAATGTAAAAGATAATTAATTTGGTTAATATTAATTATAATAGGAGATGGAGAGGTCGACCCTATTGTGCCAATAGACACTTATGTTGACAGGTCAAGTCTAATATAAGTAAAGGTAAATTCCCCATTGAGGAATCATATCTTTTGTGTGAGTTTGGAAATTTCAGCAAGTACATCTACTTGGGAAAAGTGCGCACCTCTCTTGGGCACTAGTGTTCTAGGGTTTGTGAGCACCCTTTTGTGTGCTAGGTTTTCTTGGTGGTGAAGGTCTTTCTCTTAAAGAATATAGGAAAGGATTGGTTGGTTTTTCTTCCCTTGTTGAGAAGGGTTTCCCAGGATACATCTTGTGTACTTGTGCATGGTGCTTCTGCTTGTGATCTTGGTTGTTGCAACAAATTGTCTATGGTTTAAGTAAAAAGTTAAAATGGAATGAACTTCATGCTTAAGCCTAGCTTATTGAAAAATCAACACCCCTTTCACATATGATTTTGTTTCATGGCTTTTCCTTTAAGCTTGCCTCCCCCTCTACTTATATATAGTTTATAATATTTGCCCCTTTGTAATTTTTCCATAAAGTATGTGTAAACAGGGGTGCCCCCTTAAAATAATTTGCCTTTGCCCCTTTTAATATGGTTAAACTTTCACTTTAACTCCCTTCATGACTTAGCACATTAGTTGCATTAACCACCATGTCATAACTTATGGATGTCATGATCTAACCCTCCTAAGATGTACATGGAACCATGAGACCAAGGGCTAGCGCAAATCGACCAAAGATATGTGGTCAAGAAGAGAACACCAATGTGACCAATGCCTCAGTTTTGTAGATCCACGTAAAAACTTTCGAACTAAAAACTTTGCCACATGGGTTTTGTCTGGGACGTGATTTTCTTGTCCTTTGTCGATGAATTCATTCTTCCATGTCATGGAGTGACCCTCTTTTTTCCACGTTTATTGGTAACGTGGCATGTCAAGTATGCATGAAGATGATCAATCTAAGCCTCTATTGTATTTTCGGCTCCGAGATCCCGTGCATCGTGATTTGTGAACTGCCTCAAATCCGTGAAATGGTGATCACTTTGTGAAACTGTTATGTTGTGAACTATGAATGATAATTCACCATGACCATTATGTGGGAAGACATAGGTGTGTCGGACCAAACTAAGCCCCACAAACTGCAATCACCCCTACATAAGACTCATGGCTCCACACAACTCATGTGTCTAGGATTGATCCACTCCAAGGCCACCAATCTAATCTAGGACGAAAGACAATGAAATGGGGACTAAGGAGACTAATCATGGTCACACTAAGTCTGGGAGTCCATTATACAACATCATCCACTATGGTTTATGTTGGAACACATGTTTTTATAAACTTTATACTTTAAATAGTTTTCATTCTTGTTTAAATAAAAACAATGTGTGTTTGATGCTCACCGTTGATGAAATCTACCATCAAATCAAACGATCCTAATCCCTTAGAAGTTATGGAGCCACCTATTTGTTAAAAAGTCAAATCACTAAAGACTACATTTGAAATGTCAGGTTTCGGAATTTCGCGATGCAAACATTTCAACATGTAGCAACTCCAAAGTCCCGATATCAAAAATCGCGAAATTGTCTTAAGCATTAAACTGGATTAATTAAGAATTAAAAACAATTAACGGTTAATTAATCATATCGTGATTTCGCATTTCGGGGATCGTGCCTCGAGCGACTATCAAATTCCCGATATCCAAAACCACGAAACTGTCTTAGGTTAATCATGATTATTTAAAAGGGTTAAACATGATTAAAATTAACTAATCACATCGCGAGTTCGCGTTTCAGAAGTCATACCTTGAAATGTTATAAGATATCCCGAGATCCGAAATTCCGATATTTACTTAACGATAAGTGTGATTAACTGGTATATTAACGATGATTATCACATCATTAATCCTTCGTTGAATAATGACTCGGATAAATTCAAATTTCATCTGAATTTTTCCCGAAAATTAATGACATTAATAATTGATTTACGACAATCATTCCAAATGAGATCCTGGACCACCGCTGAAATCTTATTCATTAAGGAAAGTAAATGTTTCGTCAGTAGAGGTATTGGTTAATCAATGCAATTAAAGGAAAAGGGTATCAAATTTGAATTTGATTGTGCGTTTTTACTGAGCAGCAAGTTTTCAAGATAAAGAATTTTGCGCATTCCATTTGAACAGATAACAGAGTTTTGTGGCCTAATACCATGGCTCCACGAAAAGCAACTAAAGTGCCTGGTGAAAGTTCAAACCAGAACACAGATGTCCTTTCCGACACCTCGCCCTGAAGCATAGACGCCATTAAATCCTGGACACAAGTATTCAATATTCTAGAATATGAATTGGTCAATTACCCGGATGATTCAGGTGACAAGGAGACGGAGACCATGGCTACCAAATACAAAATTGTGGCCCAATCAGAGTTACGAGGCCTAGACTCCTGCCTTACAATGATATGGTCGATTGGGTGTTGGAAAACGTTGATATCCCAACCAGGACCATCTTCAATTCACAAAAGGTCACAGTTGGGTCTTTCCGGCCAGAACATCTACAGGTAATGTACAAATTGTCTCCAGCACCCAATTTCATTTACAATGCCAGTTTCCTAGTAGACTTTGACAAGAAGGAATGTGTTCAATATGGAAAAAACATGCCCGACTTAATTAAGGATTGGTACTCTCTCCTTTAGAAGTTCAGAGCTGACTCCCATGGTGTATACGCAGTCTCTTCACTAGAGCCTCACATAATGTATACAGCAATGATGATGTGTAGACTCTATGGGAGGGAAAACACAACCCATTTCTTGTTACAGTGGGTGCCTATTATGCACAAGGTGCCAAAGGGGTATTTTTTGATTGGGGCAAGATGTTGTCAGACAGTTTGGTTAGAAAGATTATAGAATACCAATCATGGAAATCCAAGGGGCAACCTGCCCCATTCTTCATGTCGGCTTATATCATGGACGTCGTCTGTTTTATGACACCTTTTCCTCTGATGGGCTGGAACTGGACTCCAACTAGTGTTGAGACCATACATGTTTATCATTCGAAACTCTAGGAGGATAAAGCGAAAGATTTCTTCTATGAAATCTGCAACTAGGTGGTGGTGCCGATGCATACCGTTATATATGGTTGCCCACCTTCCAAGATTTCTGACAAAATAGTGGCTAATCTAGGCAAGATAGTTGACTTGTACATTGAAGAGCATTTCTCCTATATTAGGGTTTCCGGTTGTTCAGTTCCTCCACATGCTCTACCTGAATTTTTACCAGATCGATTGGTGTGCCGCGAAGTAGCACATCAAACTGTGCATGGTGGAATTAGTAAGGAGTTAAAAGCAGTACAAAAAAGGGTATGGTCCGCCTTCCCCCTGCAGATTGGTACGTTTTCTCTGCTGGATTTTGGCCATTCCAAAGTAGAGGTCGCGGCCCTGGAAGAAATCAAGCTGGTCAATATCAAATTCAAGAAGCACAATCCGCTGAAGATTGTAGGTAATCACATGGCCCTCTGCAATTTGAAAAGATTCACATGAAGATTCTCCTCAAGACGAAGTATTCCAAAGAGCAAGGTCCTATCAAGAGCTCTTGAGTCAAGTTCAAGCTCTGGCTCCAGAAAAATTGGTCGAGTTTTATAACTTCCAGAACCATCGAAGAAATAGCCTTCCCAAAGTATTGCAGGGAGAGACCCTAATACCTCCATCTACACAACAAGTTGAGACCAGAGCTTGGAAACAGGATGCTCGAGAAAGTTTGGGGAAGACTGAGGTTTTGACTCGAAAGGAAGACACCACATTGACATATCCACCAAGCGATCACGCTGAAACTCAGACTGAGGCCTTGATAGAAAAGGGAGAAGAAAAGTCACTGTCCACACCGGGTAAACCAGCCACTGACACAGTCGATAAGCAGTCGTCCACTGAGATAGGCAGTCCTATCCAATCTGTCACATCCTTATAGTTCAGTAGAGGGAACCCGAGTGCAGAAGTTGTATTCATAAAAGACCTTATACCTATTTCGGCAGAAGAGATGCTTCCTTCAGAATTCTTCTTCAGTAAGAAGAGAAGGGCGGTAGTAAGGAGAGAAACGCATCAAAGGGATGGTGCGACTGTCAAGAAGCACAGGGTGTTATTGGATGGGCAGGCCCTAGAAGAAGAAGACTTCGCTACAGATGTTGCAGGCTCGCTGGGAGCTTTTGCAACAGCAAACCAGTTTTCAGTGGGAAACCTGAAGGAGAAGTTGAAGCAGAAGGATCTGTTGGTGAGCCAGTTGCAGGACAAATTAAAGACTATAGAACAGGAAGTCAAGAGTGAGATGAACAAGAGTTTCAACCAGATTAGAGTTTGTGATACACAGGAAATCCTGCAACTCAAATCCAGTCTCGACGAAATGCACAAGAACGCACAGGTGAGTAGAGAATGGGCCTTTCAACAGGGAGAGTTGGTAAAACAACTACAGGCCAGAATAAACTCGACTGAAAATACAGTTGTAGATATGAGAGTTTTCCAAGCGAAGGCATTGGAGGTACATGAGAAGTTGCGATCAGCACAGCAAAGCCTTTTCACTAAGGTAGAAGATGTCCAAAACCATTTTCGGGTGGTTGACCAATCCTTGAATAACATTGGTCTAAAGGAGAGAGAGGCTATTGTTGCTCGGGCCAATTTCCAAGAAGCAGTTGTGGCGTCAGCAAGAGAAGGAGTATCTATGGTCTCTAGATTGTCTCCCTCGGAACAAACCAGAGGCGATATTATACTGAAGACCTAGGAGACTCACATAGCGGAAAGTAAAAGAATGGCTAAGGAAGTGAAGAAGGAGTGTGAAGAAACTTTTCATTCACTCGACAAAGAATCATTAGGCCTCGGAAAAGATAATATCTCTGAAGTCTTGGGACAAGTTGATATAGCAAAGCATCAACTTAATATCAAGACAAACATGGAAGAGGCTCGGGCTGAAATCTTGCAATTAAAACAGATTGATATTACTCAAATAGATAGGTGGCTAGTGAAGCCCAGTCTACAGCTTCAGTCTATAGTTTCAGAAGACAGGAGAATAGAAGGCAGACTGCCTCACTTAGAAAAGAAATTATATATGTTTGAGGCAAACGACTTAACAGAGCCATCCAGATTGGTGGTAGAATTCGTGGGCATGTGTGTCAAATGTGTTGAGCAGGGAAAAGGCAGCACTTCCGAGAACCAATGAGATAACCTGTACACATCATTTGTACAGATCATGATTAGAAGACCAGTTGTTTCTGAGCTGGAGAACAAGAAGAAAACGCCTCCACCAGCATGGCGAAGAGACAAGGGAGATGCAAGTGAAACGTTTCGAATTCTACATTTTGTAATTTTAATACTTTAGAAATAAAGAGAATTCCAACCGCTTAGGGTTGAGAACCTTTTGTATAAATATATGTTTCAAAGATTGAACAAAGGTTGCTTCTTGCCAAATGTAATTAAGAGAAAATCTCCTTTGTGAGAATTAATACAAGTGCAGACAGAGATTCCAATCTTTGTGCAATCTAAGTTATGTTTTCTCTTTGTACTCCATATTTCTCGTTTCTTTAAATGTCCCTTTGATAAGTGAGTGTTTACAATTTAGTAACACAGCCACTGTAATCACACTAAACCGGTTGTTCGTTAAGCAAGCAGTTTTTCCTCTGTATTTGTTGTCAGTAAATACAAGACCTGTAAGCTACTTGGATAACTAAATTTTATATCCTTTCAAGAGTGCATGCTTTCTTTTCTTCTACTGTGAACAGGATAAGATTCATCTCTGCATTGATGCCTTGTTTTGTTTAACAGTTTTGTAAGTTTCTCACACCTCACCTGATTTCATAAATCGACTCAGATGACAAATTACAGCCTATGTACTGTTCTGTTTTTATTTTCATTTGAGGAATTAAGTCTTATATAAATATCGGAAGAAAAAGCACTTCTTAAAATCAACCTTTATATTTATGATGCCTTGGCATTACGCTTATAAGCCTTAAGTGTAATCTCAGGAACAACAGTTTACATGGCTTTGACTTGCATCATTAGGCTTACAATGGTGTATGTGAGTGAAAAAATATAAGGTACCTCCCCAGGAGGTAACAGGTCTGTAGAAATTTGAGGTTCCTAAAGGCTGCCAACACAGGTATGTCCTTTGGCCTGCTGTTGGACACTAAAATCGAGGTTACCAAATTGTTCTCACTGTTTTGGGATAATCACTAAGTCTGATAATTCTTCCCAAAAAATCTGCCATTAGTATTGTGATTTGATGCCCTTTTGAAGCTCTCTTTACATGGGTTAAAATATGGTTTAGGCTGCCATAAAAGTTAGCACATGCATATAGCTCAAAACATCAAATATCCTCTAGGATCTTTAACAACTAACACAGCGGAAAGTACTAAGCAAACCATGACAAATGTACACAAGTGTTTTTGGTCAACATGACCCTGGAAAAAAACCCATGGGGAAAACCAGTAAGAGAGAGAGATATATTATGTATCGAGATCTCAAAGAAAATGCATAGCAAAGAGAGGAGGGTGCACTAAGGCAAAGTGCACCTTTGTTCTAAGGCTAGCTGGCACAGGTTTGAGGGACTCCATTACAAGATTGAGAAGAAGCTTGGTTTGTATCAGGTTCCTTGTGTATCAAGTTCCATGTAGATATTCGAGGTACCAAAGGCTGCCAACACAGATCTGTCGTTTGGCCTGTTGTTGGACACTAAAATCAAGGTTACCAAAGTGTTTTCTCACTGTTTTCGGATAGTCACTAAGTTTGATAATTCTGCCCAGAAAATATGCCTTTAGTCTTGTGATTTGATGCCCTTTTGAGGCTCTCTTTGCACGGGTTAAAATATGGTTTAGGCTGCCATAAATGTTAGCACATGCATATAGCTCAAAACATCAAATACCCTCCTTGTGTATCAGGCTCCTTGTAGATATTCGAGGTACCAAAGGTTGCCAATACAGGTCTGTCCTTTACCCTGTTGTTGGACACTAAAATCATGGTTACCAAACTGTTTTCTCACTGTTTTGGGACAGTCACTAAGTCTGATAATTCTACCCAGAAAATATGCCTTTAGTCTTGTGATTTGATGCCTGCCGTTTTGAGGCTCTCTTTGCATGGGTTAAAATATAGTTTAGGCTGCCATAAAAGTTAGCACATGCATATAGCTCAAAATATCAAATACCCTCTAGGATCTTTAAGAACTAACACAGCGGAAAGTACTAAGCTAAGTTGCAGGAAACGAAACGTCGGTACAGGTACGGTACAGCCCGGAAACGCCGCCAGCCATACCGTATGGCGTTTCTCGATTTGGAAGCGTCATACGGTACGGCCGGCGGTGTTTCCTGGTCGTACCGGCCCGTACAGTCGGCGTTTCGGGCGTCTTTGAGATGAAATAAGAAAAAAAAAGGGGGCCATGGAGCCCCCAAATAGTCAATTATATATTTTTTTTTCATTTTCTATGTTTTTCTTGCATCATTATTGCATTTTTTTTGCATCAATATCTTTTTTTTGCAATATAATGTCTTATTTTAAAAAAAACTATATATATATATATATAGAGCGTTTCCCTCGACGTTTCCATTTTTGGGGGGCATGTTTCGTACCGTCCCGATTTCGGAAACTTAGAAACATTTCCCTGTTTCGTGCAACTTAGGTGCTAAGCAAACCATGACAAATGTACACAAGTGTTTTCGGTCAACATGACCCTAGAAAAACCCCAATGGGGAAAACCAGTAAGAGAGATAGATTTATTGAAGGAGATCTGAAAGCAAATGCTACAAGTAAATACACAAGGAACTTGATACAGTCCAAGGTTCTTCTCAAGCTTCCAATGGAGTTCCTCAAAACTTGTGCCTGCTAGCCTTTGAACAAAGGTGCCCTTTGCCTTGGTGCATCCTCCTCTCTTTGCTATGCCTTTGCTTTGACTTGCCTTGAAGTGTGAGCCCTTGCTATGGTTGAATGTGCCCGAACTCGTCTTAGTGCGCCCTCTTAAACCCTTGGTTCACCCCCCACCTTAGAGCACCCCCTCTCACAAGCTAAGTGTGCACTAGTCACGAGTGCGCCTCCACCTTAGCTTGTGCGCAAGTTCACAAAGAATACACTCTCCTTCAAGCCTTTGCGCCCACCTCTTGATTTCTCACCAAGATGCGCCCTCACCCTTGCCTGCTATAATGCACCCCCTTGCCTCTCACAAGAATGTGCCCATCCTCATGCTTGCCTTGCACTCCTCATCCCAAGATGCGCCCTCAAGGAATCTCAAGCTTCCTTCTCCAAACCCTTGACCTCATGCGCCCTTCTTCTCCTCAAGAAATGTGCCCAAGTCTTCTTCCTCTCTTCCTCTCCTTCACTCAACTCTCTCAATTGAGAATGAATCTCTCTTTACCCCTTTTGCCTCCTTTAGCTTCTCTTAGGCCAAACCTAGAAGAGCAAGGGCCTAGATTAGATCTATCCCAAGTCTAATCAATGGATGAGATCTCATCTCATAAATCTCATTTGGAAACCCACTTTGACTTAAGTTTCCATAGTTTGTTTTATGTTCTCTAATTCACTTTACTCAGGTGAATTAAATATCACTTTATACTTAAGTGACTAATTTCACTTTATGACTTAAGTGAATAAAGTCAAAGTGAAATTAGAACATAAAGTAAAGTGTGAGGGTAATACTTCCCCCCCTTTGTGTTTAGTAACTCACAAACACAAGGGGACTGTTATCCCCGATATCTAGGGATAACTAGGAGATCATGTCTCGAGGCCCACAGGTCCTAGACATGGAGTACCGAGAGCAGGATTGACCTGAGCATGGCCCTGGAAGGCCCATCTCTCTTCTTCTTCGCCAGATTTGTCCTGTCAGCAGCAGCAGCTTCCATCACCACCGGCTTGGGCTTGCATCAGAGAGGACTCTTGCTCCATGAGATAATTGGTCCGAGGTATCATGGTATGTGTCATATTTGATATTTATAACCTTCTTATATATGCATTAGGTTCCTTTCATTTCTGATGACTGCTTGGATCTTACACTAATCCACTTGACCATTGTTGGGGTGATTG
>JASDQU010100054.1:57227-77841 GCA_032191745.1 Picea mariana | reverse complement strand
ACCCTAGGAGATGAAGCGCCAAAAGTCATGTGGGCCCTGTTTGGGTAAGTTGGTGCATCAACTTCCCGGGGTCGTAACTTTTGCATACGATCTCCGTTTTAGGCGTATGATAGCTCGTTGGAAAGGTATCGTCGAGGAGATTCATTTTGGGGGCTCAATCATGCCTTCGGCTATCATTGAGAACCTCTATCTCGAAATCCCTTCATTTAAACCCTCAGAATGGCCCCGGAAGTTAAAACCTGCTAAAAATAGTAAATTGCCAAAATGGCCAGAAAACTGTTTCGAGCCATTTGGAAAAGGTGGGTGGCCCCCGATATCCACCTGGATCACCATGTCCCCTGCCACTGTCTAGCTCCCCATGTGCTGCTGTCAATGATGAAAGTATCAGGAAAGGCTATCATAGATATCTGCAACCAACTGTAGGACTGGAAAGTATCAAATGCTTTGGTCAATCCCAAGGAATTGACCAAAAGCTCGTCCACTGACACCCATGGTAAATAATCGCTTGTACTCATCACTGAACACCAACCATCGAGTATAACAATAGGTATATCCACAAACTGCGGGTCAATCACTCCATCCATCATCACTCACGCAACTGCTGGTACGGTGAAGGTGATCTGCCAGATCTGGATACTGCTGCAAGGGAGAGGAATCTCCATGCTCTACTAAGTACATCTCCTCATTCTCCTCCATCCACTGGTGCTCCTCCGCCAACCCACCAACATCCTCTAACAATGTAATTGAAGGATATATGTGACTCTTTACTGAGATAGATATAGTGGATCTCTGACTAGTCTCCTCAAGGAACTCCTCTAATCTGGCCTTTGATTCTTGAAGGGTTGTCTGTGTGCCTTCCTAGAATCCTCGTGTGCTCACCAACTCATGAGTGAGTCGGTCCACCTCAACCTCCTGCTCCCTCAGTGCCTTGTGATACATCTCGCCAACCTCCAATAGGTAATCTCTATCCATCAATAACTGCTGGTAGTCGATCCTTATCACAGTCGCTCTCTCCATGAGTGTATGGAAGTCATCAATGGCAATTCCCCTATGTGAATTATCATGTGCCATCGAGGCCCTCCAACAATAACTTGTCACCAATGCGTGTGTATCATCAATGCATCTAGTGGCTGCCATGATCATGTCCTCACCGACTCTCAACTGTCTTGTCAAGTGTCGTGACTCCTGATCACAATCTTGTTGAGGTGCTACCTCATGCTTCTCACTGCTAGTGTCAATAATGGAATCCTCAACAACACACTCCTCAAAGGATAAGGTACTGAACTACCCATTGCCCACTGTGCTACTGAGTCCTCTTGTATGCCACTGCATGCCATCACCAATTGCAACCCCCATCTGAATTGCACTGTATTCTATATGGTTAACTGTATCCTCCTTTGCACTCACCCTACTAATATCATCTGTGCCTGGATCCTATACAGATGTGTCCAAACACAGGGTATGGTCATCCCGAGCAATAAGGAGTGCATCCTCATCACTGTAGATTGATCCTGGGAGTAAGTGTTCCAATAAGTTGCCAATCTCCACAACCTAGTCCATCAATGGAATCTCCAAGAGTGGTGACTCACTCTCCTCATATTGATAGGTATGTGTAAGGTCAACTAACTCCAATTCATACCTCTCCTCCTGGGTCTGCAGATCCATATGTCCCTTCTGTACAATCCCCACACAAGGCTCCTCTACCATATCATGAATGCCACTGATATCCTCATGTGTCATGGCTAGTATAGGTGACAGAGAAGATGAAAAATGTGGCTCACTCATCATAGGAAGCTCATCATCCTCCATACATGACTTCCTGGAAGCCATGTCTACACCTATAAGTAGGTCATCTAATCTCCTACTCTCATCATATCTAAGTGCCAACACATATGAATCCTCTCAAGTGTCACCACTATGCTGAAGTGTTGAATCCTCAACATTGCCTGATGGGGAGGATGAAGGACATGCACTATCCTCCTGTCCATCCAACTGTCCCTCAGATGCACAAGAGTCACTAGCCTCATCAGACTGCTCTAAATAGGCATCTATAGTTGCATTCTTATGCATCTCCTCATCCTCACTATCATAGTGCACCTCAACAATGTGCACCTTCCCTTTACCTCTGCATCTGTGATCCGGCTCCCAAGGCATTTTGCAACTATAGCAAAGCTCCCTGCATCTAATGGGTGTAGGCTCCATCTGTGCTCCTGTCAATCCACTAGCTGGTAATGATGTATCTACCTCCTTATCTGTTCTGAACTTTCCTATCTATTACTACATCTGAAGGTATAAGTGCAAGTTATCACCGTTGAATTTTAGTGGATACAATTTGAAATAAATCTTCACTGATTTTCCCATTAGGCTATCAGGAAAACGAACTCTGATACCACTGTAATGTTCCCAACTCGGCTAGTCTTGGAAAAACCTGCTAAACTGTCAAATCCACTGTCTGATCTTATCTCTGGGGGTTTCTGAATGCGTTTGAGCTAATGTTTTAACATGCTTGGTGATTTTCGCATGTGTGTTTCATTCAATTAATGTTTAGACATAATATATGATGCATAAAGAATAAGGAACAAACACCATCTCATTCATATGTATTATGAGGGAAAAATAGCAGGAAATACAATAATATGCTGAAAGTAGATGAAATCGTTAGCTAGATCTCGTGGATCGTCACTGGAATACAAGCAACTAATATATAATACCCGTGATCGGATGATGAAGGCAGATCTGCGCATGCACGGATAGATAGACAAAAAGATGCATTTTCGGAAACTCATGGCAACTGCAGCAACTCTGGAAAACTCGCCTCGTTGGCTATACTCAACAAAATCGCCTAGAAAATGTCCCAAACTAAGCGCCCTGGCCTTTAGGCTGCTACTGATGACTGACAGACTGGAGATCGGATGCCGTAATCTCTGGATGTCATCCCCTGGGGGGTTGAGCACCTCCTGGGCTCAATGCGTGCACCCTAATGATTCCCTCGACAACATCTGCTGCTATATAACTTGAAATGTGCGCCCTGGCCAATGCTGTACTGGGTCGAAAGGGTTTCCTCGGATCTGATCCGGAACTCCCTTTGGAACCCCAAATGCCCCTCCTCAAGAGCTGCACACTATCTGGTTGTCTGTTGCGCTCTGAGAGATTCCATCGTCAGAATCTGATGACTGGTGGCTCAAAATATGCGCCCTGGCTAGTCCTCAACTAGGTTAGGAGGAATCTGCAAGATAATCTCTGACCTCATGCAGCTACACAAAACCCTCTTTCACCCTTACGTGCTCACTCGCTGAGCTGCGCAAACATTGCTTTTTGGATACTCCTTAATAGCACGGGGAAATACTTGGATGGTATCTCTGATAGGCTAGGGTGTGTCTCTCAACATCGAAATCGATCAATGGTGGTGGTTTCCTCCATAAATCCACAAAACAACGAAATGCCTATTCTCCTCCTCCGGAAACTTTCTCAACATCAAATCATAACGTAATTATGAATTAGGTTGCTTTACCCTTCCTTTATAGCTTCCTGAAACCCTAATTTGCTGTTGACCTTTTCCCTCCAAGTGACTTTTACTTTATTTTATTATTCCTTGATTAAATCACTTACTTAATTAATTAATTAACCATTTTACCTCTAAACAGTGATTTATCCATCCTTATGGCTTCTTCAGCCAATCAAAGTCACTTCTCATCATCTTATCCTATAATGCTCTTCCTCCCGATTTCGATGAGCTATTACACTAAGAGGTTTCTCCAAGTAATATGCCCGTTATGATCTTCTTAGTGAATTTAATTAAGATATGACCAATAATAACTCAAAATTACAGAAATCGTCGGAATGCAACGGAACCAAAGCCAAGCTATGCGAAATGGATCCTGATGATGAATGATGCAAGTTAGGCCCAATAAAAGTCCTCAATATCTCCCGAACTCTCTGTCACCCGTATCTGGCTACTCTTGTAGGCATAACACTTTGTAATGTAATAATGTCCAAAAATGGGGACATTACATGAACAATGCTGCACCCTCCCTAAAGCTTTGTGCCCTCCTTCCTCCAAGTGCGTCCCTAAGCTTGGAATGCGCCCTCTTTCATGTGAATGCACCCAACTCTATGGAAGCACCTCCTCACATGCTATGCATCCTCCAAGAGCAAGTAGCAATGCCTCGTACCTTGTGTGCCCTCCTCTCCTCAAGAAATGTGCCCAAGTGCTCCTCTTTTCCTCCTCTCCTCTCAAATCTTTCAAGTGAGGAATGAGCCTCTTCCTTACCCTTTTGCCTCCTTTAGCCTCTCTTTAGCCAAGCCCTAAAAGATCAATGGCTTAGATCCAATCTAGCCATGTCTAATCAATGGGTGAGATTTAATCCAAAAATCTCACTTAGGAAACCCACTTTCCTTAGTTTGCTTTATGTCCTTTAATTCACCCACAAAGTGAATTAAATGTCACTTTAATGACTTAAGTGACATGTTTTAGTTTTGACTTAAACTCTTAAGTCAAAGTGAAATTACAACATAAAGAAAAGTAATAAGGGTAATAGTCTCCCCCTTTGTGTTTAGAGACTCACAAACACAAGGGGACTACTTTCCAAGGTACCCAAATCTTAACAGACGGGATTGTAATATTTTCATTGGATTTTAGCCCTTTAAGTGCCCCAATAGTGGTGGTGTTGATTGTTAAACTCCTTTGTCAAGGCCTTAGCAAAAATGTACCCTTCACTCAAATCAAAATCATTGATTAGGCAGGTTAAGCTTTTTCTACCATATTTTAAGGCTAGGATTAAGTAGTTTGATCAAAATTGGGTGGTGCTGACTGATGTCACTAGAAGATTGAGGTAGAGACAAAGGCTAGACAAGAGGCAAAGGATGAATGATGATACTAATGATGTGGATGCCAATATAAGCGATAGTGGAACATTGCTTGTCATTTATGTTTATCATTTAAATGTTCTTGCTCGTTTATTCATAATGCTTTCTTTCAAAGTTTCAATATAATCATTAATGTAATATGGATGGGATTTCTAACTTCATAATAATATAGTATTCATCTACAATTAGCACAAATATGCATGTTTTCATATATTAATATTCTGCAACTAATTTGGCATTCTGCATGCGTTTTTTAATAGAAATGCTATAATAATGTAATGTTATGGCTAATTTTTTTTTTGGATTTTTCCTTGACTTATGGTTTGAATTTAAATCACTCTACTCACAATTTACACAAAACTATAATCTTTGCTACAGGATTACAAAGGACACCAAAAATAAAACCCAGCGGAGCTTATTGCATTAAATATTTGGATAATCAACAACACAAAGGAAATTTCAGCAACAGTACATAAATACTGATTAATGAACCTGATATATATATTCTGTGTATGCTGTTTCTGCAATAATACTCCAGATGAGCCTGCCTGTAGGTGACTGTGAAATGCTGCAACTTTCAGCCAGAGATATCAGTTCTGTAGGTGATAATATAGGTCACTAAAAGCATGAACAACAGTGCTCAAAACAAGAGAAAAGGGCCTGTAGGTGATAGCCTCTGATATCGACCCTCCTAGCAGCATCAAATTCATCCCAAATGGAAGGTATTTCGACCCCCAAGCAGCAATAACTCATACAACTGTGGAATAACTCTGTCCCACACCAATGTATACACCCAGCTACACACAAATACGCCCAGGCTGAAGAGATTCGTCCCCACAAAGACTTACTCAGCCCTCACACCCAGAAATTTAGTCTACAGCCTTAGCTCGACTTCCCTTTGCCAAAACTTGGCCTCTTTCAACTAGTCGACCCTTTTTGAAACCAAACTTAGCCGCCACCTCTGAACACTCAGCCAAACTGAAAGAAAACACTTCCACCAAAAGATATCTCAGCTATTAATGGAGTACAAGGAAGAAATCTGAATGATCTCTTCTTCAAAAAATGACCAACTATGGTGGATGGTCTCAACACTAAAGCCAATCCCTGAAAATTCCTCCCAGGGTTTCTGTCCCCAGAGTTCCAAAGCCACAATGCGCTCTCTCAATCATAAATTAGAAAAAATGCCGATCCAAGAATGAGGGAGGCCCCCCCTTTTTCCCTGTTTATCCATTAGCCAACTATTTTGCGACCTTTTTACCCTTTAATCAATTGAAGTGACTTTTCATATTCCTCTATAGTCAGCTAGGTGCTTTTTCCTTGACTATGGCCCACGGGAATTAATTAGGTCATTGAGTCAATTTTTCCTGGAGGACTCATTTGGAAATGGACATTACAGTCCTCCCTTCCCGAGATTGCTTGTGCAAGATTTGATACTAGTTGTCCCCCCTCATCCAGTGGAGCTAGCTCTGCCGAAGTGTTGACATATTTCCCCAAGGCCTTTTTGAGGCATGAGACGTGAAACACATTATGGATTTTGCTTCCCTCCGACTACTCCAATTCGTAAGCCATTTCGCCAATTCTCCGAGCTATCCTATAAGGCCCATAGAAACGTTGCTTAAGTTTCTCTGCACCGCTCTTCTTCAGTGAATACTGTTTGTATGGTTGTTGCCTCAAGAAAACCAAGTCTCCCACTTCGAAAGTGCGTTCGACCCTGTGTCCTTCTGCATATAGCTTTTGCTGATTTTGGGCCGTCTGTAGTTTGTCCTTGAGAGATTTGAGTATGTCCTGGCTCTCTTGAATCCATTCCTTGGCTTTGGAGCCCTGCTGTCCCCAAATGCCAATTCAATAAAGGAAGGAGCATCGTATCCATACAATTCTCAGAATGGTGTCATGCCAATGGACATGTGATGAGTGGTGTTGTAATAGTGCTCACTTAGGTGCAACCACTTCATCCATGCTTTCTGCTGCCTTGACACATAGTTATGTAGATATCCCTCAAGCCATTTGTTCACAATCTCTGTATGGGCATCAATTTGAGGGTGGTAACTAGTGATGGTGGTCAAATTTGTCCCCGCCAATCTGAACAACGCCTGCCCAAAAAGTGTTGAGGAACTTGTTGTCCCTGTCACTGACAATATATTTTGGTAGCCCATGAAGTTTGAATACCTCTTTGAAGAATAACTCCGCTACTTGTGCTACCTTATACTCTGAGGATATGGAAAAAAAGTGTGCAGATTTGGTCAACCAATCGACCACTACATAGATACAATCTCTGCCCTGGACCTTTTGCAACCCTATGATAAAGTCCATGGATATACTCTCCCATTTCTTCTCTGAAATGGGCAACGACTGTAATAATCTTGCAAGATGGGTTTGCTCTGACTTATTTTGCTGACAAGCCACACACTCTATCACGTGCTTCATCACATCATCTTTGAGGCCCTTGCAAGTGAACCTCTCCCTGATTTTCTTGTAGGTTTTGAAATATCCCGGGTGTCCTTCCAATGGTGTATTGTGCATAGCTTCCATGATCTTTCCTTTTAGTGTGGACTCCAGAACTAGATATATACGGTCCTTGTAGTGGATGATGTCATCCACCACCTTATGCCTCTCATCCTGTGTATTGTGGTCCATCACTTCACAAGCAAACTTGTTCTTGGAATATTCCACCACTAGATGGGATTTCCAATCAGCTGAAATCTTTGTGAGTGAACACATCTCTGGCCTTCTGGAAAGAGCATCGACTACTGCATTTTTCTTCTCTTTGACATATTCGATGTCAAAGTCATAGGCCTGCAATTTGCTAACCCACTTTTGCTGCCTTTCGTTCAACTCTTTTTGCCCCATGAAGTGTCTCAAGTTGTTATGGCCTGTTTTAACCACAAATTTCCCACCTACCAAATGTTGTCAAAACTTCACCAAAGCATGCATGATGGTGAGCATCTCTTTGTCATAGATGGAATAAAGTTTCTCCCTCTCTGAGAGCTTCTTGTTCTCGTATGCAATCGGATGCCTCTACTACATCAAAACTATTCCTATCCCTTCATCGGATGCATCACATTCAAGTACAAAGGGTTGAGTGAAGTCAAAAAGTGCTTAAACTGAACAAGTGTTCATCACTTCCTTTATGGAGTCAAATGTCTTATGAGCTTCTTTTGTCCATATGATTGCTTCTTTCTTTGTGAGGTCTGTGAGTGGTGCGACCAACTATGAAAACCCTTTCACAAACCGTCTATAATAACTGCAAATCCCAAAGAAGCCACGTAGGTGTGTGATATTTTTGGGTGGTGGCCAATCCAATATAGGTTGTATTTTCTCCTTGTGCACTGACCACATGTCCCAAGTATAAAATCTCTGTAATGCCAAATTCACACTTGGAGTCTTTTGCTTACAATGCCTGTTCCTCCAAGATGTTCAAAATCTGCTCTAGGTGCCCCAAGTGTTCCTCCCATGTTTTGCTCTATATCAACAGATCATCAAAAAATACCAATAAAATCTTCCGCAACTGCTTTCTGAATAAGTGATTCATGCATGATTGAAATGTAGAAGGTGCATTGGTCAGTCCAAATGGCATAACCAAGAACTCATAATTCCCATAATGGCACCTGAAAGCGGTTTTGTGAATATCTTCTTCTCTGACCCTGATTTGATGGTAACCGGATTGAAGATCAATCTTTGAAAAGTATACTGCTCCTTGTAGCTCATCCAGAAGCTCGTCGATCCTCGGTATAGGGTACCTGTTTTTTATTGTCTTTTTATTCAGGGCTCTATAGTCTATAGACATTCTCATTGTTCCGTCCTTCTTAACCAAAACCACCAAAGAAGCGAAAGGATTGGAATTGGGTATGATATGCCCCATCTCTAGCAACTCCTTGATGGCCTTCTCTATTTCATCTTTGAATTTCTTGGGATGCCTGTAGGGGTAGTTATGACTGGTTTGGCTCCCTCTTCCAACCCTATAGTGTGCTCAAAGCCTCTGTTCGATGGTCTCCCTAAAGGTATCTGTCCAAAAACCTTGTCATGTCGTCTCAACAAGGCTTCAATATCTGCATGATGATTTTGTCGGCCTTGTGCACCTACATGTTCTGTGATAAAACACTTGGCTGCATATGTTATATCTCCTCTGAAAATGGCCTCCATCCTTTTATTTGACACAACCATAGGGGTATTATTAGACATGCCTCTCAAAACAACTTGTTTACCTCTTGGTGTGAAGAATTTTGTTGTCATCACTTTATAATTTGACGTGATGTCTCCCAACATTTGAAGCTGCTGGACTTCCAAAACTATATTGGAGTCTGTTAAATCAACAACATAGAAGTCATTGGTCAAGGTTTAGTTTCCCAATGTCATGGCCAACTTGGAAATCTTCTTCGTGCATGACACATTATATCCATCAATCACTACTACACTGAACTCCTCAAAGTCCTCAGTAGCCATCCGTTTCCTGGCTACCCAAGGTACATCAATGAAATTGTGGGTTTGCCCCACCATCAATCAGAGCTGTGATCCTCTGTCCTCATAGTACCCCTCTAACTCTCGAGGTGTGGAATCTTTTGTGCTTGATAAAGTGGCGATAGCCACTTCCTTTGCCTCCTCCTGAGGCTTCTCCTCAGTAGAGTCCCCCTAGTCATTGCCCTACTTCGGCGCAACCTCTTCCTCCTCATCACTATCTAAATGCACCTCTATGTAGTGAACCTTTCCTTTGCCCATGCATCTATGGTCTGGTGCCCAAGGTTCTTTGGAGCTAAAACAAAGATTTTTTTTTCTCAACTCATTCCGATCCGCCTCATCTGACCTCTCCTTACTTATCCCTTATTTCACTGGAGGTTTCTTATATTTTCTTTTTTGTGGAATGAATGGTTTGGAGAAGGTATTTGTCTTTGGGACTACACCCTCCATGTCCCGTGTGCTGACGATAACATCCTGTAATGTCTCTGGTTTGAAAGCCTTCACCCAACCACGAAGTGGTTCAAATAGACCCTCAATAAATAACATCACCAATCTTGGCTCAGAGATATCTGCCATGGTGACTGCAAGCCTCTGAAACTTTGTGATGTAGGCATCTGGTGTTCCCTCCTGCTTGATCTATGCCAACTCCTTGAAATGTAGCTCAGGGTCCTCATCAAACCTCTCCATTAACTTTTGAGTGAAGTCCAAATAGGAGGTGATAGTAGCATGTCCCAGAGCGGCCAACCCATGATACCACCACTTGTGGGCTTCTCCATCCAGGTGCAGAGTAGCAAATTTAATTGCTTCGACCTCTGTCATAGGATTGAGCTGGAAGTATGTATCTAGCTTCTGTACCCATGCTCTGGTTGTGCTCTTGCTAGACCCATTGAAGGAAGGAATGGATAGCTTTTCCAGCTTCCATGCAAGATCCTTGTTTTGTTGCCCCCTGTTGTGATCCCTTAGTCCATTCCTGTATTTGATTGTGCAGAAGTCCTTTAGCGACATGGCTGCCTATGTAATGTTCCCATTTTGGGACATAATAACATTACAGAGTGTTATGCCTACCCGAGTAGCCAGATAGGGGTGACAGAGAGTTTCGGAGATATTGAGGGGTTTATTTGGACCCGACTTGTATCGTTCATCATCAGGATCCATTCCACATAGCTGGGCTTTGGTTCCGTTGCATTCCGTCGATTTCTGTAATTTTGAGTTATTATGGGTCATATCTTAATTAAATTCACTAAGAAGGTCATAATGGGCATATACTTGGAGAAACCTCTTAGTGTAATAGCTTATCGGAATTGGGAGGAAGAGCATTACAGGATAAGATGATGAGAAGTGACTTTCAATGGTCGGAGAAGCCACCAGGATGGATAAATCACTTTTTAGAGGAAAAATGGTTAATTAATTAATTAATTAAGTGATTTAATCAAGGAATAATAAAATAAAGTAAAAGTCACTTGGAGGGAAAAGGTAGACAACGAATTAGGGTTTCGGGAAGCTATAAAGGAAGGGTAAAACAATCTAATTCGTTATGCATTGTTATGATTTGATGTTGAGAGTTCCCAAAGGAGGAAGAGAGTTGACCTTACTGTTTTGTGGATTTCTAGAGGAAACCACCACCATTGATCGGTTTCGGTGTTGAGAGACACACCCTAGCCCATCGGAGATACCATCCAAGTATTTCACCGTGCTATTCAGGAGTATCCAGTTGCAGTGCATGCAACTCAGCCAGTGAGGGTGCAAGTCTGATTGAGGGTTTGTTGAGCTGCATGAGGTCCGAGCTCAGATTGCATTTTCCTTCCAACCCAATTGAGGTCTAGTCAGGGCGCTTAGATTGAGCGACTTTCCATCGGATTCTGACGGTGGAATCTTGCAGGGCGCATCATCCAACCATTTAGGGCACAACTCTTCCGACAGGACATTTGAGGTTGCAGACGAAGCATCAGAGCAAATCCGGGGAAATTCTCCCATCCCAGTTCCGCATTTGGCGAGACGATCGTTTTGAGTCCTATAACAACTGATTCCGTTGGTGGAATCATTTGGGGCGCATCCAGTGTCCCAGGAGGTGCGCAAACCGCCCAGGGGTCGAGATCCAGTGCCTCAGAGACCATATCTGACATTCAACACTCATCCATTTCAGTCTAGAGGCCAGGGCGCTTCTATTGGGACAATTTCCAGCTCATTCCGATGGGTCCAACCTTCCGAACGAGTTTTCCATCTTGTAGCGGTTACCGTACTTCTCTGGAATTGCTCATTTTGCCGATTTATCCGTGCATGCATCAGATCTGCCTTCATCTTCTGATCACGGGTATTTTTATGCTATTTGCTTGTATTCCAGTGACGATCCATGAGATCTAATTGACGACTATACTCTATATTTCCACTATGTTATTGTATTTCCATGCTTGAGTCGCATAATACATATTATTGGGTAGTTGATATTCTTTATTTCCGCATGCATCCTCTATATACTGTTTAAACCATAAATATACAACATGCACATGCAATAACCATAAACATCTCAAACACACAACTGAAACACATCCAAAAATCCCCAAAGTATCAGATCTGAAGATAAAACACATCCAGAAACCCCCAGTGTATTAGATCTGCGAGACAAAACATTAGATCAGTAGCAAATATCTTGATCAGTGGGATTAGGGATATTTCAGCCTGAAACTCATCACCTAGAGCTTGATACTTTCTCAAATAGTCTTGAAAAGTTTCACTTGGAACTTGCTGCCCTTGATTCTCCGTTTGTTGGTTTCCCAAGAACCGATGCATAAGGGGTCTGGGGATTGTCCTGCTATTGGTCCTAGCAACCACATGAATGGGAATCCTAGTGTGGTTAGGTGCGGGAATCTCAGGATGGCTGCCCTCAGCATTGTTCCCATTGTTCACATTGGAACGCCCTGCACCATTGTTACTCCCATGGTTATGATTTGTCTAGTTACTAGCAATCAACTGTGCCAATAGTTGTGCTAATTGCTGCTGTCCAGTAGCTAACCCTTCAAGGATTTGTATAACCCTGTCTTCATTATTATCCCACATGACTTTTTCTTGTTCCGCCTCTGGTTGGTGCTCACTTATTTCTTCTTCGTTAAATATGTCCTCTGCCCCTACTTCTGTAGGTGATATACCTATCGTTACCTCGCCTCATGAACAACAAACCCCCTCAGGCTGGGAGGATACACTGCTCTGATACCACTGTAATGTTCCGGCTAAATTTTTTTTTGGATTTTTACTTGACTTATGGTTTAGACAATTTGTCAAACAGTTTGCATTTAAATCACTCTACTCAAAATTTACACAAGACTATAATCTTTGGTACAGGATTACAAAGGACACCAAAAATACAATCCAACTGAGCTTATTGCATCAAATATTTGGATAGTCAACAATACAAAGGAAATCTCAGCAATAGTACAGAAATACTAATGAATGAACCTGATATATATATATATATATATATATATATATATATATTCTGTGTATGCAGTTTCTGCAAGAATACTTAAGATGAACCTGTCTGTAGGTGACTGTGAAATGCAACAACTTTCAGCCAAAGATATCAGTTCTGTAGGTGATAATATATGTTGCTAAAAGCATAAACAACAGCACCCAAATGTAATGTTCCTGACTTGGCTAGTCTAGGAAACGCTGCTAATGTGTGTGTAGGATCAAAGGTTTATAGCATATAAATGATCATACAAATAATAAACGGGACAAAGGATTGCAAAGTTTGTATTATGATATCTCTGTGGCTTACAAAATAGCCGAATGCGGCTGAATAACTAACAATACTCTATTAGATCAACATACAAAGGATCTTAGCCGGAATATAAATAAACAACTGTGACTGAATAAAATAACAACACTCGGCTAGATCAAAAGACAAAAGGATCTTAGCCGGAATACAAATAAGCAACTAAAAGATAATACCCAGAATATGGGAGCACTGCGAAATCATTGAAGAATGATGGAAGACCTGGATGATCTTCCTGGTGACTAGGGTGTGTCTTTCAACACCGAAATCAACCAACTGGTGTCTTCCTCCTGGAATACACTGAACTATCTCTTCTGAGATGCGCCTCTTCTCTTCAATGACAAGTCATAATCTGCATAATGATGAATTAGGTCGCTGACCCTTCCTTTATAGATTTCCAAAACCCTAAATCATGCTGAAACCCTAATTCACTGTTGACTTCCAAAACCCTAAATCACTGCTGAAACCCTAAATCACTGCTGAAACCCTAATTCACTGTTGACTTCTATTTTTAGCTCATAATGACTTAAAAGCGCTTTTAACCCTTTTTAGCTCAATGTCACTTTCCGAATATAACACTTGTGACTGGAGTGACCTCTAGTAACCCTGTTTACCCCTCTTTGGCCCTAGCTACAGTCTAACGGGGTAGTTTAAACTTTAGACCATTAAGCCTCCTCTTTGGAGCTCCTATTTGGAAAGGGACATTACGCCAAAACAAGAGAAACGAGCCTGTAGGTGATAGCCTCTGATATCGACCGTCCTAGCAGCATCAAATTCATCCCAAATGGAAGGTATTTCAATTTTCGACCCAATAACAAGGATATCGACCCCCAAGCAACAATAACTCATACAACAATAGATTAACTCTGTCCCACACCAAAGTATGTGCCCAACTACACAAAAATACATTCAGGCTGAAGATATTCGTCCCCACAAAGAATTACTCAGCCCTCACACCCAGAAATTTAGTCTACAGCCTTAGCCCAACTTCCCCTTTCCAAAATTCGACCTCTTTCAACTAGTCAACCCTCTTTGAAACCAAACTTAGCTGCCACCTCTGAACACTCAGCCAAATTGAAAGAAAACACTGCCACCAAAATATATCTCAGCTATTAATGGGGTACAAGGAAGAAATTTGAATGATTTCTTCTTCAAAAAATGACCAACTAGGGTGGATGGTTTCACCACCGAAGCCAATCCCTGAAAATTCTCCCTAGGGTTTTCGTGCCAAGAGTTCCAAAGCCACAATGCGCTCTCTCGATGAGAAATTAGAAAAAATGCCAATCCAAGAATGAGGGAGGGTGCCCCCATTTTCCCTTTTTATCCATTATCCGACTCTTTTGCAACCTTTTTACCCTTTAATCAATTTAAGTGATGTTTCATATTCCTCTATAGTCACTTAGGCACTTTTTCCCCTTTTGCTCAATGTCCCCTTTTTAAGTTAATTAATTCCTGCTCCTGTGACATTTAAAAAAATAATTAATCCCCTTTCTTTATTTCCTTGACTATGGCCCACGGGAATTACTGAGGCCATTACGTCAACTTTTCCTAGAGGACTCATTTGGAAAGGGACATTACAATATCTATCTATCTATCTATCTATCTATATATAAAGGATGCTCCCGAGATGCTCTGCTCCCGATGTTTTTTGGAAAATGACGATTCCAAGCTCCAACACTTCCGCTCTTGAAAACACTTCGTCTCCGCTTCACGCTCAGGCAAGATTGGTCCCCATGGCTTCAAATATGTGCCAAAGGACCCAAACAAGGGAAGGGCTATGCTCCATCAAGCAACTAATCATTCAAAGAATACAGTGTCACTCTCAAAATGCCAATGTCTGTTAGGGCATTCCAATTCCAAGCAAAATGTGTCATGAATCAATGCGCCCATGTGGCCCTTGAAAGGCTATATCACCATACAATGTGCGTATGAATAAAAGCTCCTCTAATATAACCATAAACCCTGATGAATAAGCCCATACTAGAGATAATACACCTCATCTAACCAAGGCACTCCATAAACTGCTGCATGTAATCTCCAAAGTAAGATGCTCTAGGGGGGGTGATAGCAAGGAACGATTATGTGAACTAACAGTCCTACTCAAGACACCTCAGCACCCACCTAACTAGTCAAAAGATAAGCTGTCACAAGGGAAGTGTTGAGGAAAGTGTATGCAAAAGCTAAATTCCCCTCCGATACACAATAATAGTGCATCAGATAGTGTTGCATCTGCGGTCAATGTGCATAATGGAAACTGAAAAATGATCTGACATCAACAGTAAGGGATTACTAAAAGTTATCATACTCCAACACAGCCTGCCAGAGCAGGGTCTTAAGCCTGGATAAAATCCTCATGCTACATGAGTGGGTAACATGTGGATCCAGATCTGCTTGGGATACTCTTTGGGAATTGAAGCACTGAAAGATCTGCTCGATATTTGTTTCGGTTTTGCTAGAAACTTTGAAGAATTAAAGAACACATAATAAAGTAAAATAAAAAATGAAAAAAGAGAAGTGTGGGGTACTAAAACCGTTATATTTTCCTACAAATTTTTTTTTTTTCCCATCGTAAGACACTCAAATCTGAGTTTTTCATAGGAATCTGCATTCCTGAGATTCTGAGAGCGATTTGGAGCAAAATATATTTGGAGATCTGAATTTTCTGTTTCTGGAGATCTGATTTTTTTTTGTTAAAATAAAAAGATATATAATGTATTTTTTTATATATATTTAGTTTCCCTGTATCTGGATCCTCTCTTTTAAAACAAACCAGTAGATCTGTATCTGTTCCATTTCCATGGAAGCTAGTTTCAAGCACATTTGGGACTGCTGGAAGATAGATTGAATTTGCCTTGAACTTACAAACTAGGGATTGTAGGAATGCCCCAGTGGATGATATTTGATCCAACACATGATGAGACATCGCTGTTTTAGTTGTGGCTCTTGTACTTTTTTAGGACAAAATAAGTTCTTGACATTCCTATATAAATAATTTTTATGTTTTCAACTTTTGTTTTGGGAAAAAAATGTATTGTTGTTTATGCTAATTTTAGAAATGTAATATTAATATTTTGTGTAATTTCCTCATTGTTCAAACCCTAGAAATACAAAATTACCGAATATCTGTCACAGTCCTGGTTACAAAACAGAATCTAGATTTGGACTGATTTGACAATCTTCAAGCGACTAGCTGTGGAAGTAGTAAGCTTATTGGAGATGTCAGGGTTTGTTAATTAATCGGTTGAAAAGCGATGTACATGTGGCTACTGCAATTATTTTGTATTGATTTGATAATTTTAAATGTGTAACATATCTGAATGTTGTAGTTGCGGGCCATCCGAAGTGACATAAAAGTTTGCAAGTCTGATGAAGAAGCTCAAAGCCTCAAGTATTCTGAAAAACAACTTATAAATAAGGTTGGTATCCATTTTCCATAAATCTTCTGAACAATTAGTCACTATAATCATTAATGTAGAAGAAAGATTAATTTGAAATTTTATTAATCTATTATAGTATTCTGTTTCATGGAAATGGGCATTCTGCTATTGTGTTTCTTCGAAGCAGGTGATTCTTTGTAGTATCTTTTATTTTTATGCTTGTCATTGTGTCACCACTAAAGTGTTATTACTGTAACAATTAAATACGAGATCTGAAAATGAATAGCAGAATTGGGAGTTGGCAACTTTCTAGGAGAAACATTGTTTGTGTATTTTATATTCCATAACTATTGAAAAACCCTCAATTAATGTGTATGTTGTCTGATATTTGCAGTCTCGGTTAAACAATACAGCCATCTTCTACTAATTCCAAGGGGAAAAGATTGACCTGCATTCTAGAAGATTGTTATTTAGGGAAGATATTTCTTATCTAAGCATTGTGAAATCTTGCCACATTTAATAGATAGTGATGCCTTCCACGTATGGATGAAAATGAATTTTTATACTGTTTATCTAAGACACCATTCCTGGATATAGGGATACATGTATTTTTGTCCAATCTTGGATATATATCTTGGAATCTCGGGACAAAAGGTGGCTGAACTGCCAGCACAATAGCTTCTTGTAACCCCAAGGACTCGACCAGATTTTTACCTCTGACCTACGGTCTCCTTGTCGGCAACAGCCTTGGGTCGATTGAACTGACCCTTGGGGCTATAATAGTATTTTTTATGGATGCACATGGTATTAAAATGGTACCTACATATCAGAGAATAGGAATATGCCTCAACCTTATGAGGTGTAAGAACCAACTTTCAATTTATTTGTACCTTTATTTTAACAATAAATTGTTTTGAATCCATCTTTCATGTCCTTTTTTGTTCTGGCCTGAATCTCTCAGGACAGAGTAGGCTTACGTTTTCCACAATCAATTTTTAAAAGGGTTGACTAGTGTACACAGGAAAAGTACTGCAAAAGGGATAGGACGAACTATATTTTTGGAAATGAAAGCTCCAGAGTGAGTGATGTTATCGGAGTATTTTTCCCATCTATTTGGCATAGGCTTTAATTTTGTGTCGGTTTGTTGCCTAGTTGAGCTGATTTAGTGGGATTTCGAACCACTAGTTGGAAAAATTAAATATGTTTTGCTATGGATGAACTTGATGGGGATGAACAATTACTCCTTCGGTAACACCTTGAGGAGAGAGAAATAAAAGAACATGTTGTTCTTTTGTAGGATACCATTTATGATTTGCAAAATGCCTTTGTTGCACAAAACTCCTAAACTGCCCATGTACCAGTACCAGAAACTTGTGGAAACTCGGAAATGCCTCGAAAACTTCTAGGAAACCCTCAAGTGCCCATGAGGGGCATGGGACCTGGTTGAGATTTGGGTATCTTGGAAAGTGGTCCTTGTTATCGCTCAATTTGTAGTTAAGGTCAAGTAGCTGGAAGGTAGGGATCAAACTGGCGTAATAGGAGCTTCCCCGCCCACTGTCACCTCGATGGGGAGCTCTTTCTGTTGAGGGTGGCTAATCCCAAGGGAGATGTCCGTAGTAATCTGGGGTATTGAAGGAAAAGGATCCAGGGATTAAGGCTCAAAGGTCAAAGTAGGCTTTCCCTTCACAGATTACTGCCAAGAAGATAGTCAGAGAGAAGATGAACCACAGTAGAAGCACCTGTTTGCGAGACAAGGCAAATAAAACTAAAACATCCAAATAGTGGTTAATGCTTCAATTATCAATGACCATCAATACACATGAGCATTAAATAAAGTAATTATTAACGAAGTCAATGATTGCAATAAAGGCTATGGCTTATAATATTACTTCTTCAATAAATACATATGATAGAGCATTCAATGCAAAATATCAATCCTTGAATTATTACAACGCATTAAACACCATAAATATGCTCACATATAATGCTGTTGCGTCAAGCCTTCTAAGGGTGACGTCAGCCCTATTCTAGGTTAGTTTTGGTAGGCAAAGAGGTGGACGTTTTGCAAGATAAGCAAATGAAAATACTCAACACTTCAATGTCTATCAATGGATGACCTTGCCGCAACTTTAATACCAAGCAAAAGTTCAAAAGAGGCAAGACGTCATCATATAGTTAGGGTTAGTAAATAGCTAGGGTTAGTTAGGGTTTCGATTTCTGGAAGTTTGAAAGGTTGTTTTGACAAAAGACTCTCAACGTTGCATTATTAGACTAGTGCCTTAGGGTAAATGGAGTCAAGGAGTAAGGCTAAAGGTTTGGGAGGATCTAAATTTAAGGACTAGAAGGTTAGGCTTTCTAGTGCTGCAATGGCAGGGCCACAAAGTCAAAACCCTAAGGGGAGGAGGCTCATTCCGGTGTTGCTAAAGCAAGGCCTCATGCTCCTCGCTCTTTCCTTAGAACTCTTTGGCAAAACGGCTAGCTTCAAAACATAAATATAGGGCTGAAAAGTGTTGTAGGGCCAAGGCTCTTCAAACCCTAAGAGTCAAACCCTAGGTGTAAAGTCAATTAGGCCTAGGACGTCTTCTTTCTTCAATTTATGTTTCAAACTAACTCAAGAAAAAGGAGAATTAGTGTAGAAAAGGCTAGGCTATATTCTTCTTAATCAAATGGCTAAACAAGTTTTTATCATGGGGACATGAAGCAATGACCTACTTGTGTGCTTGCTCCCTAGGGTTTCAATGATTAAGCAAAATAGCAACAATGTAACCATAAAAGTAAGATATTTAACCTACAACCATTCAATCAAGAAGTTTTGCATGAAAAAAATACTTACAAATCAAAGAAGAGCTAATAAAACCCTAGTTGTAAACCTTCCAATGATAAAAATACCATGAACATGCCAAAGATAATCCTCCTCAAGTGTAGCGCCTCAACTCCAAGAGCCAATACCAAGACAAAAGACTAAAAGTAATCCTCTCACAAGAGAGTGAGTTGTGTTATGTTTAAAATGAGGCTCAACGTCCTCTACTTATATCATCCAAATGACCTTTAATTACAAAAATAGGTCATTAAAACAGCCGACAAGGCTAACTAACAATATTACATTATTTGTCACATTAAAAGCTAAAATGCCAAAATTATGAGCTAAAAAGGGAGACGTCAGGCCCCTCTGCGGGAGACGTTGGCCCTTTTTGGGCAAGATCAACATCCCAAAGGCAAAACGTTGGCCCTTCTAGGGCTCCTGCAAGCTGCCACACGTGCCAAGCAATCCCAGCACACTGCCACATCCTCCAGAAAACGTCCAGCCTGCCCTGGGTGGTGTCCTGTCCATCAAAGCCATCATCTCATCTGCAAGGGGTGATACCCCCCTAGGTCGATCTCTGCCAAAGTGTCCTGGTGAGGACGTCCTTCTGTCTTCTTCGTGCAAGGGCTCATCATGACGTTGTCCTACCTCTGCCATCCCAGCAACCATCTGATGGGCTCTTCAGCCCCATGGAGATCCGAGCTAATCATCTCCCCATGTGTACCGGTCCTCTGGTACCTGTCTGCCGGGTATGGTCCTGCACATCAAAGACTACGCCCTCCACGGGCTCATCAATCCTCAGGATCATAGCAATGCAAATCATATTTCATCATTAAAGTTATCAAATAAATGCATGAAATCCCTAACATATCATCTAAGAGCTCAAAGATATTACACAGATCTACTATACAAAGCTAAGGAAACCGACAGAACAACCTATTGGGCTAATACCCACAAGAGATGGAAAGTTTCCTCAGAAGATCATTCAAGCCATGTTTTATGAGGTGATATGGTTTTAGGGATGTCCAGTCATAGTAGGACCAAGGGCAGGTGTTGTCTGTGGGTGCCTTTGTAGGAGGCGAGCTGTACCTGTCATGGATGCATTTTTTCGAAGCCCTTTATTGCCTTTATCTTTTTATTTATTGCTTTTCTTTCTTTTTTACTTCAAGGTTTGACCAGAGGACACTGCCTTGGCTTGGTGACCAGAGCTGACAGTGTTACCCACTGGTATCTTCGCAGAAATGATAAGGCTGGCTCGTGATGAGACCCCCTTTCCCTTGGCCATGCAACCAAAGGTCACTGCCTTGGCGTGGTGACCAGATAGTGGCAATGTCATACCGCTGGATA
>JASDQU010100054.1:6765-22464 GCA_032191745.1 Picea mariana | reverse complement strand
TAGGATGTTGTAGGCTTGATCTCATATTGTTATAGGATTATTTGAGGTTACTAGGGAATCATCCATTGTGTTGGATTCCATCCTTCACTAAAACAAAGGAAGTGATTACTAAAGTGATATTGGTAATACTTCCATGTTACACTTGTCTTGTCCCTTGTGAAAGGTTTTGCACAAAGGTGTTATATATTGTGATAAAAAACATCATTGAAGGATTAGAAAGGGGAAATAACTAATCCATCATATCACAAATAAATAATAAATATTCATAACCAAAATGCACAATGAAACCAACATACACTAGGAGGTATTCAACAAAATATGGTTAAACTTAGTTATTCCAATTTCCAATTCACACAACATCTTCCTCTAATCACCACATTTAAAGCCTATGCAATAAATAACAACACAATGCAATAGATTTAAGTATCAAAAGTCAAATAGATATTGATCCAACCCATCCTCATTGTTACCCTAGTTACACCATAATTGCACTATTAATCAAACATTGATTCCCCTCAATCACAAATAATAACCATATGTAATGAAATGGGAAAAAAAAACATTGATTGGCATTATCACACTTTTAAACCTTCCACTAAATCTTCATGATCTGTCCACATTTAGTTTGAAGGATTAGAAAGGGTAATTGATCAATCCATCATATCACAAAGAACTAATAAATAGTCATTACCAAAATGCACAATGAAACCAACATACACTAGGAGGTATTCAACAAAATATGGTTAAACTTACTCATTCCAAATTCCAATTCACACAACAACTTCCTCTAATCACCACATTTAAAGCCTATGCAATAAATAACAACATGTTGCAACAACTTTAAGTAGCAAAAGTCAAATAGATATTGATGCAACTCATCGTCATTGTCACCCCAGTTACACCATAATTGCACTATTAATCAAACATCGATTCCCCTCAATCACAAATAATTCCCATATGTAATGAAATGAGAAAAAAAAACATTATTTGACATTATCACACTTTTAAACCTTCCACTAAATCTTCGTGATCAGTGCACATTTAGTTAGCCTGCATGTTAATCGTTTCCATAACCAATTCCATCAAGTATAGATCATTCATATTTAACCACACATCATCAATCAATTTCTGTCGCATCTTGAAGCCACACCAAGTCATCAACATCAAATAAGAGTCATCATTTTTTATTAACAAGATCATTATCATCTTCAAGTTGATATTATCGAGCCAACAACTAATATCTTCATTATCAACATTCACTATTGAACATCAATACCTATAATATCATCAACTCACAACCTCTTTATCAAATCCTCAAGTTCATAAATAATCAACACTAATATCATTAACATTCTCAATATCAACAAATCATTATTGTCTCCTCAAAACTTCACATCATCATTTTCACCATACCATCATCATCAATCCACAACTTTAAATAAATCAATAGTATTAAATCATGGCATCATCATCGAATTAATCACCAGTCAACTAATACCAACAAGGGAATCAATAATGTTAATACGTTAAGAGTATTAACATATAATCATTAATATTATCAAGGTCATCAACAATTCATATAATCAACATCAACTAGCATTGATCAACAATGCCACCAAAACAATATAAGCAACATTATCAAACATTGTGCTAAAACATGAACTGCCCATGTATTAATGAAAAATAAGAAATCAAAGCATCATTAACATCAAATCAATACTATTTAATCATCAAATCAATATTATTTAATCATCAAATCAAAATCATTGCTATCAAGAAACCATCATCTAAATAAATGTTATCAAATACATATTATCTACATCAAGTAATAAGTCAATACCATCAAATCACTAACCTAAATATCATTGACATCTTCAAATCATTAATATTATTATAAATAAATAATTAAAATCATCGAAAACACCCAATATGATCAACAATAGTCAATATCATCTTGATAAATAATCGACATCATCAAAAATACCCAATATGTTTGAGAGTAATCAAGGCCATCCTAACATTGACAATTCACATCCTTACTATGTCATTAATTTTTTGAAAGAAAGTTGACTCTAGAAGCACTTGGGAATAACACAATATAGGATAAATCCATCAAACCTTCTAAATTCAATTATGTATGAAAGAGAAGTGAAGGTGTAATTTTCAAATAAACAAAAACTTAAGTCAGATCTACCTTAGGTCTTGATTTAGTATCTCCCTTATATATCAAAAGTCTTAATAATAAAATGAACTAGATTCATGTTCATAGTAAAACTTCTCTTATATGGGTTTTTCATCACTAGAAACTTTTGTAATCTTGTGATAGTTGATGAATAAACAATTAATATTGTAATAACTAGTCAACTATGAATTATGTTAATCTTCAAAACTTTTGAAGTTCATAATAATTTATGCTACTCATTATCAATTTTTAAACGAAATCTAATTAGTGAATTAATCAATCTTCTAATGACATAAATATTTTAATTTCCCACTATCAGCATGTAGTAGATCAAATTCATGGATTTCTAGTTGATAATTCAAGTTGATTCAATTACTAGTATTACAATTCTTTCCTTCTTTGAGAAGCAACATCCTTAGAGTTTGAAGAGAATTTTAAACATTAAGTATTTTATCTGAAGCTATATAGAATGAGTATTTTTCCATGCAAATTAGAGTGATATACATGAAATGAAACAAATAATTTTGAATGAACATAAACATAAATGATAAATATTTATACTAGGTGTTGAGATCAATTCTTAGTCGTTTATACTTATATTTATACTTAGTCATTTTTTTTTAAACAAAGGGTTCGCGGGTTGGCGGACTCGCGGGTTCTCACTTCCATTCATATTTCTATATCATGAGTCCAACTAACCGTTGTATCATCCTATACTTAACCGTTTCTGCAGTTGCAGGTTCCTGGGTTGACGGGTTGAAGCTTTCATATCCCATGTTCTGTGATATACATTTTGCACCCAAAAGATATGCAATCTACATTTTGACCATCGGACTCCCCGAGATCCTTAGCATATCATCTCTCCTATATTGATTTTGACCGACCGTGTTACAACACTTAGTCAATTTTAGACCTTTCGAAATGGTGGGTTCACAGGTTCCCGGATTGGCAGGTTCACAAAAATCTCAACTCCTAATTTCTCTCATCCGTCCTCGCCACCTTTACGCTTTTCCCAATATGCATTTAGTATGGTTTAATGCCAATAAATCATCATGTAAGTTCCGTAAAGATCATCATTAATAAGCGAAGGGATCGAGGAGATTTCTTATTAAACCACATTAAAGAACGATTTGCGGAAGATTATATTATCTCTCTCAAGCGCTCATTTCAAATATTCTCTGGATTAAAAGAATGCTCTCATCAACTTATGGCAACAACAACTCGACAACAGTTCTGTGAATATACTTTGAACATTTTTGGACGTGAGGACCAGAACTTTCAGTGTTCTAGAGTGTATTCTTACTATTCATCCCCTTCTGCTCAGAAGGAAGTAGTTTGGAAGTCCGGAATCGCTCGTGCGGGCTATGTTCCTGAGTTTTTTTAATGCAAGGAACTGGTTGTGTGGTGCGCTGAGAAATATATACCAAGTCAGCAAATTATTCAACTTCAAGACCATTCTTTTGTCTCTCTTTCACCTCAAGTGTTTTGTAAGATGCTAAAACTCCCAGGGCCAACACTCACTTTCAAAGGTGAAGATTGTAGGGACTTATTGAAAAAGCATGGCAACGGCCTAGACCACTTGTCTGAATTCTTGGAGAATCCCGCAACCATCCCTGAATATATTACCAGGTTGCATGTCAAATCATTCAAAAATCCCTTTCGATAAATTGATTGGTTATTCACCAGAGTGACAGGCCAAGAAAATTTCGCCAATATTTCTCGTATGATTCTTTATATCTTATATTTTACTGTCAAGGAGCAAGCCATTTTCGATTAAGGAAAATCGATTTCCATTGAAATCTCTTCCCAATTTTCATAATACCAAAAAGATAAGAAATTATTTATGGCCTCTTATTTGGTATTTGCGATAGCACATTCCTATCAATTTCCTAAGTTGTCTATCTGCAAGAAGGTGAATTGTGAATTTGACCCAGTGACCTTTTGGTACCAAGCGTTGTGGAGGCACAAAGCTTCCTTGCATTTTTATGAAGTTTTCAATGACTTTGTCTCAGTTTTTAAGGGATTATTTTTTGGAAAATATACCCCCATAATATCTGCCCAGGCAAGTAAATTCATGGATAAAAAGGGGAAGTTAGAGAAAATGGAAATTTACAATGTTATCAAGATTTTCGGTGCTAAGGAAAATCATTCCTTTCTTCCATGGAATATATCTGACATAATGTTTATTACAGAGGTGTAAAGGCAATATAATTTATGGCTGCACTTTTTTTGTGAAAAATGAAAAAAGCAATTCATACCCTTGCCTTGGAAATTTGGGGACTTTGTATTCATAAATATGAACAAAATCGATGAATTTGCAAACCACTTCCATAATCTCGATCTCAAGTATGTTGAAAGGATAAAAGGGTTTGACCCTAACGAAATTTTTGTGGAACATATGTTAGCAGTGGTATTTAGCAATTCATTTATCCATATTATTCTAGGAGAAGAAGAAGATAATAACTTGGGCGCTCCTGCTCTCAATGCTAGCTACTTGGAGACAATACTCAATACCAATAAATTTTACAAACATAAAGGAAAGGGTCCCAGTGAGAAGAGTGCCCAGTCCCAAATTGTTACTCCTAAGACTACAACATCTCGAAGCAGTGCTCCAGTGGCCCACCCATATAGAAAAGTGATCAACAATAGTTTAGGCGGAGGAGGAGACAAGAACCCCACTCCAGGAAAAATTGAAAGCTCACATAAACTTCCTCTAAGGAAGAAGAGGAGGAATAACATGACGTCGAAAGTGACATCAACAGCTTCTCCCTCGAAGATATGGAACTCGAGGTTAACATCGAGAAAAAATTTCCTAACATTGATCAGCCAGGAGGAACAACCCACTAGAATTCGTCGTTGGAAATTATTGAGAATGAGACCTTCGATGAGGAAGAGTCATTTGTGTTTCAAAGCGTTGTATTTTACATCACATCTAACAAATTAATTATTGAGAAGAGTGATGTGAAGAATAAAAGAGGGAAATCTCGTTTAGAGGTTAACCTAAGAAATATGCGGCCTTCCCAAATTTCCAGAATCCATAGATTAATCGACGATGCTTTGGATGACTCCATTGGTGGTATCGAAGAAGAAAATACAAATTTAAAGGAGAGGATTAAGGAACTGGAAGAGAGACCTTAATGTCTCTTCCACTCCTTGCCATCCCTTTGGCAATTGTTGGACCCACCACACCCGCTGCTAAATTAAAAGGATCATGAAGCTTACTTACTTCATCCAGGAGCTATGTAGAGAACAATATCAAGAAAAGAATGGCATTGATCACAGAAGCTTGGGAAATTTCAAAGAACATGATTTATTTTGGCTCGAGGGTGCATGTCTTTCATGAGTATTTGAAAGCTAACCTAAAAAATGAAGAAGGTTTTTACCTCGATGTTGTGGTATCCTTTGGTGTTAAATTTTTCAACATGAAAGAGCTAAGGAGAAGAGAGGAGGATCTTCCCTCTCCAAGCCAGATTAAACAATTGAACGTGTGATGGAAAGAAAAGATAAAAAACTTGAATAATATTGTTCAAACATGCAACCAAGCCATATCAAGGAGGGAAGAATTATTCAAAAGACTCATAGAGGTAGACTTAGCCGGAAGCATTAACGAAGTCTAAGATCCCAAGTTGATCCTCAACTCGTTGTTCCTAACAAAGCAACAATTTGATGAGAAAGTTGAGATCTTTAAAGGGTTGTCAATTGAAAATTTTTATGGTATACTTGAATATAATGAGGATGACATAGACAATTGGCTAGTGGACTACTCCATGAAAAATCAGGATATTGAAGAATCATTACATGACATTTCCCTTGATCTAAGAGATGTGGAAGGCGAGCTATTCAACATCAAAATCCAGCATGAAATCTATGTGGCACCAATGAAAAGTTACATCGAAAAATGGTTCAAGAAATCTATTGATAAACTGACCAATGAAGGGCAAGAAGCAGTTGAGATGGTTCCTATAACCATTGATGAAATGGACAAAAGGACATCAGAAAGCAAGTAAAATCACGAGAGACCATCATAGTAAGTTTATGTTGATCATATCCTTTTTTTTCTTTATCAGGTCCTTCATCTAGTTATTCCACCTCTTTCACTAGAAAGGTTTATCGAAGACTAATAACTCTCTTTTTTTTCTTCTTACCAGGTCTTGTTGTTCTTCTACTGCCCACTTTCCTTCTAAGAACTTATTTCTTTTATTTATTTGTTTTATGGTCCGCGGGATCCATAATCCTAATCTTTAAGACAAATACATTTAAAATTTCAAAGAATATGTAATAGACTATATATTTTTTAGAAATTTCAAGATAACTACTTTGAGAACAATCTCAACTGTGATTTGTAACCCTGTTTTCAGAATGTAAAGTATTTTAGGTTGATCTATCATTATCTTTATTTGAGTTTCCCATGTGTCCACTCTGTTAAAGTTATCTTTTGCATTGTGGATCATCTTCTTTTTCTTTTATGTGATCAAAAAGATTTATCTTAAACTATGATGGATGTGAGGAATTTTTTCTTATTTTCTTTAAATGTGTGAAGTGTATGATTCCTGGTCCTTTATTAGGAACTTTCTTTAAAAAGAAAACAAAAAACATTTTCCTTTTATTTTCTCGCAATATTTATGTTTCTTTAATAACTATGACAGACTTTTTTCAAGTCCAACATTTTGAATACATAGAAATCCCAAGAAAATATAAAGAGTACCACCTCTATAAAAATATAGGGGGATTTATATCCTCGTGAGGTTACCATTTTGGTCCTAACAGATTCAAGCGTCAACATTTTTTGCGACCATATTGGGTACTAAACTAAAATTTGGATCCTTGTCTAGCATTTCTAAAAAATATATGACTTTTCCCCAGGTTGATCAACCCCACTTAGAAATTGGATTGAAAAATCAACAAAGCATCTTACACCAGTTATACAATCTGGTAATAACAATATTCGAGACCTGAGAAGAGATAAAAAGGTTCTGGAAGATCTTAGTCCAAGAAGAAGAAAGAGAAATCCTTCAAAGACAGAGAAGAGAGGAATGACAAGACCAAAGAAATTGTAAATGTGTTGACCTGCATAGAATAGATCTAGCTAAACAATGATACACACATTTGTAGAGAGAATTGGAAAAAGAAGAAGGAGAGAAAGAATGGAAAGAATTCTCATTAACCATTGTGAATAATGAATAATTTACAAATGATATACTATGTATAACTCAATGAGTTCGACTTGAGGTGAACCAAGTCACCATAGTGGTGGTCTAGAGTGATCTGGACACACACCAGTAGTTACGGGAGTGAATTGCCACCTATTCTAGTCTCTCAGCAGTTACGAGAGTGAACTACCACCTAGTTGAGTTAACTAGTCAACTAGTCTTCAGTTAACTGACTGAACAGAAAGTAGTGAGGAGTTAACTCAAGGAATCAAGGCTAATGCGCCACTTTGGTGATGATACCAAGGCAAGGTCGAGTTATCATGGTCATGATCCCAATGCAACATCTAAACTCAACTCAACTAGTCAAACTGAAGTGTGAACTGAAAGAGAATATTCTCTGGGTGGAATATTCTCTCCTAAAATATAGGAGACTGGATAATGACTAATTATGACTAATGAACAAATAAAAACCTTAGGAAAAAGAAATCCTAGGTGTGTGTGAAGTAACTCCAACAGAAATCAAAGGCTAGCTAAAGCAGCATAAGAACAAGGTCAGGATTGAAGTTGGACAAATACAAAGGACCCATTACTAGAAGTAAAAGCAAACAACTCTTTATTCTTAGAAGTGAAAATCCTATCCTTGGAATATCTCTAGACATGGTAGAAAGAAATGAACAACCCTGAGATGAGCATCATCAGGAGAGACAAGGAGGTGGAAGAGATGCTGCAAGAAATCAAGAAAACCCAATATTTGAAAATCGAAGGAGGGTAAGAGATTCCCCTCTAAATATTATAAGTGAGCAACATGATCTCCATGTTCTCCCTAAGGGCACCCTAAAGGAATTTTTCAGATATGGAGAAATCAATGCAAAGAGGCATCTGCACTTATTTCTTGATGTTTGTTATTTTCACCATGTTGAGTATGACGATGTCATGGTAACGTTGCTCTTGCAAACCTTATCAGGAAGAGCGTATGAATGGTATACAACATTTCCCAGTAGATCAATTCACTCATTTAATGACCTCGAATCTATGTTCTTGACTATGTTCGCCCCTCCAATTGCTTATCATACCCTTCTCACTGATTTCACCCAAATTGGTTTGAGAAAGAATGAAAGGATACGATATTTTAATCTCAGGTTCAATAAAACCTTGAGTAGGATTCCAGAAGATAAAAGACCAAATGACCCAATCATTCTCGGTTGTTATAAGAATGAAATTCCCATGAATGTGAAATATGTTATCAGAACATCCCAAATGGATATCTTGGAGGAGGTAATGACTAAAGCCACTGAGATGGAAGAAATTATGATTAAGACAGGTGTCGACCCCAACATTATACTGAGAAGATTACAAAGGGAGCTGGGAGGATTAAATATTAATAATCAAGGAGCTTCTAGTTCAAGAAAGAACGAAGAATTCAAGCCTCGATCGGCTCAAAACCAAAAAATGGGAGGAGTATTTTTCAAGGGAACCATACCTGATGTAAACGTTGACCTTGTGGCAACATAGGAAACCAAGCAAAGAATCGAAATTGCACAGATGAATAGAACTATCAAGATAATGCATAACGAGATAACCAGACTAAGAAGGGGAGATAATTACATGGCAAATCCAAGAATGTCAATCCTAGAGAAAAGAAGGAACCCTCCCATAGAAAACATAGTGAGGTTTGAAATCATGTATAATCCGCAAAGACCAAGGGTTCCTAGACATCCTACTCCTAATGCGGTTGTTCTAGATGATGTGTATGATGAGAAATTAATTCAGCAAGAGAATTGTTACTCACCTGATGAAATCTATGAAAATGTGTAGATGGATGGATGCAATACGTCCATGTATATATTTGAAGAGCGCGATAACGATCCCAAATCGCAAGAAAACGTCGCCCAAACAAGAGGATTTGTAAATAGACCAAAAAATAAAGGCGATTTTGATAAAGAGAACAAAAAACAAAAACAAAAACAAAAAACAAATGAGAAAAGAGAAAATGAGAAAGTGACAGATAGCGTTGGAAGTAAAAGGCAACACATGACGTCAAACTCCACTCAAATGACATATAATGTCGTAGAGGATTTGAGTAAATTAAGGATAACCCTGCCCTTTACGGAAGTGATGAAGATTCTCCAACAAAGAGAAAACATTTTGAAATTGTTGGGCGATCCATTTGAAAGCACAGAAGTTGTTGTTACTAGTCCAAAACAAATCCCGAGCCAGTCAATTGCCAAGCTGAGAGGTAAAATTCCCCCTTTTACATTTCTATTGAAAATCATGATATTGCACTACATAATTGTTTAGTTCACATTGGCACGACAAATAATATCATGCCACTGGCAGTCATGGAGACATTGGGCATGAGTTGCACCAAGTATTATGAAATTGGTGAAAGTATATATGCAATTGATTCTAGAAAAGTTTCATCTTATGGAGAAATCAATGACTTTTGTGCTTGGATTACGATAGCCCCCCATATAATTACAGTTTTCAATATTATTGTGGTAGACCTTCCTCCATCATATAGAGTTGTACTGGGAAGAGATTGGACATCTGTGATCAGGGATATATAATGAATGATGGAAGTTGTATGATGTTTCCATGAAAGGAAGGGGAAATGATTAAAGTCCCCCGTGAACCCATAAAACCCTTCTCTTCCAAGAAGAAGGATAATGAATTAATGGAAGATTATATAGATGTTGGGATTGGAAACTATGTTATCCTGGAAATGGAACATAGTGAAAGCCTAGATCAAGTGCAAGACATGGAGAATCAAGAATGTATGTTTGAAGGATATTGGAAGATGTCATTCGATGGAGATTCTTAAATCTCGTGGAATGGAGTTGAAATTGTTCTTATGAGTCAAAGTAAGATTATGCATCCACATGCTATTAGACTAGATTTTTCATGCACTAATAATGAGGCAAAGTATGAAGCTTTGATCTAGGGGATGATCCTTGCACAAGAAATGAAAATAGAACATCTAATTGTAACTGGAAACTCAGATTTGGTGATCAATGAGGTTACCCAGAGGCATAAAATAAAAAATGAAAGACTTAAGTTATATTTCAAAAGAGTTAACGAATTGATGGAATCTTTTAGTTCCTTCAACATTTATTTCATTCCAAGGGACAAGAATCACAAGGAAGATTCATTAGCCTTGGCAGCCTCATTGTCAAACCCAGACGATATCCAAAGAAAAACGTCTTTCCAAGTAGAAAGAGTTTTCCAACTGTCTATGCCCAATAACATTGAATATTTGCAAGTATTTGAGAACGATGAACAACTAGAAAAGTTTTTTTTGAACGATGATGATGAATATGATCACTCATCTGTTGTCCCCAAATATTGTATACAATTTGAATCTCTTTTTATGAAAGATGATCATGCTAAGAATATCCTTGAAGAAGTTTCAGTTTGAAAAGTGCAAGAGACAAGAAAAGTCAATATTGGAACTAATAGTTCCCCAAAATATGTCAACTTGGGAGTTGATTGCACCACTGAGGAAGTTGATCAATATGTTTCCTTGTTCAAAGAATACATTGATGTTTTCTCTTGGACCTATGATGATTTGAAAGATTACAATAAAACTATATTCCAACATATCATTCCTTTGAGGGAAGAAGAAAAGCTAGTGAACCAAAAAGTAAGGATGATGAATCCCAAACTAAAACCTCTAGTAAAAATTGAATTGGAGAATTGAAGAAGGCGGGAATAATTTATCTCATTAGACACTCAAAATGGCTTTCAAATCCTGTGATTGTAAGAAAGAAGACCGGGGAAATCCAAATGTGTGTTGACTTTAGAGACCTTAACAGAGCAAGCATAAAGGATAACTTTCCTTTACCTAATATGGATTTCCTTCTCCAGCAAGTAACTGGATCAATCTGTGTGTCCATGTTGGATGGTTTTTCTGGATATAACCAAATCTTGGTGGATGAGGAAGATAGGGAAAATACAACATTTATCACACCTTGGGAGACATATGTATAGCTAGAATTCCCTTTGGTTTGAAGAATGTTAGAGCCACATTCCAGAGGGCCATGGATCATGCATTTAGTGGTTTGATAGGAAAATTTATGGAAGAATATCAAGAGGACTTGACAGTGCATTCAAAAACAAGGGGTGATCATATCCATCATTTGAGAAAAGTTTTTGAAAGATGTAGACTATATGGTGTCTCTCTAAATCCAAAGAAATTCTTGTTCGTTGTAACTCAAGGAAAACTGTTGGGCCAAATTGTGTGCAAGGAATGGATTTACATAGATCTAGAAAGAGTTAAATAAATAAATGAGCACAACCCCCCCCGACATCAAAGAAGGGAGTCCAATCATTTTTCAGCAAGATCAATTTTGTGCGAAGATTTGTTCATGACTATGCAAGTATTGAAAAGTTGATCAATTTGTTTCTTAAAAAGGAGCAGAGGTTTGAATGGACAACGAATACTCAAGAGGCTTTCAATAATATCAAAGGAGAAATCACCACAGCTCTAGTCCTCATTAGTCTAGATTTTCAAAGGGATTTCATCATCTATTCATTTTCTACAAAGACAGGTGTTGCATCTATTCTTACTCAGAATAATACCAAAGGAGAAGAACTCCCAATAAGTTTCATGAGAAAAACCCTACATGACTATGAGTTGAGGTATTCAAAACTGGAAAAGAAAGCCTTGGCTCTTGTAAAATAAGTAGCGCATTTTTGGACGTACACATTGAACTCCCATGTTATTTCCTATGTTCCCTCATCGCCAGTGAAGATGCTTCTAAATCAACAATTGAGAGAAGGAAAATGGGCTAATTGACTGGCAAAGATACAAGAATATGATATTGAGATTAAACCTTTAAAATATATCAAATGACAAGGTTTATGCAAGCTCATCGTGAATGGAATGATTTCAATTTCAGTAGAACCATTAGTTGATTCAGATTGGTACGGAGATATTATATTCTACTTAAGGTTCGAGCAATTTCCTATCACCATGAACTCCAAGAAGCGAAGAACATTGAAGATGAAGGAAAATCAATATGTATTGATTGTTGATATATTTTTCATGAGAAATTATGATGGTATAATCCTAAGATGCGTAGATGAAAACCAATCCCAAGAAATGATGAGAGAATTCCATGAAGGAATATGCGGTGGACACTTTTCACCTACTTCCATCACCCACAAGATAATGAGAGTTGGATTCTATTGGCCATCAATTTTTAGAGACTCATATGCCATGATAAGGAAGTGTGCATCGTGCTAGCAGTTTTCAGAAAAAATGAAGAGATTTGTGATTCCTTTACAACCATAATTGTAGAACAACCATTCTCCCAATGGGGACTTGATGTTGTCGAGCCAATTAATCTGAAGTCTAGCAAGGGGCGTACATTCTCACTGCTACATATTATTTTATGAAATGGTTGTAAGCGGTGGTATTAAAGAAGGATGATTCTGAAGAGATAAATAAGTTCCTCAAAGATAATATTATGTCGATATTTGGTGTCCCAGATAAATTTCTCACATATAATGGTTTGATTTTCAACGGGTCAAAGTTTACAGAGTTTTGCAGAGAATATGGAATTATCATGGGCCAATCATCGAATTATTATCTACAAGGTAATGGCCTTGATGAATCCACAAATAGAACACTTGTTCATAAACTGAAGAAAACCATTGACAAGAACCAAAGGAATTGGCATCTAAAGCTGACTGATGCATTGTGGGAAAGCAAAAAGACTCCAAAAGACAGCACTAGCTTGTCTCCTTATACATTGGTTTATGGGAAAGAAGTGAAAATGCCAATTAGCCTCGAGCTCAATGCATTGACTTTCGTGTTTAATACCAAAGATACATAAGACAGTTCACTAATCCAAAGGAGGATCAACCAGTTGTTAAAATTGGAGGAAGAACGAAGCAAAGCCCTGAATCGAACCTCTCAAAGGCAGTAGAGTGTCAAAAGATATATTGATCAGATCACAACTGTAAAGAATTTCCATAAGGGAGAGTTGGTGTTACTTTGGAACAAGGCCAAGGAGAAACCGTCAATGCATACAAAGTTCGAAGCACTCTAGATCAGACCATACGTCGTCGAAAATATATTGGGTTTTAACTCCTATATGCTCCAAGACATGAAGGGTAAAATATTAATGTTGCCTGTCAATGGGAAACATTTGAAAGGTTTCTTCTCCTAAGACTTTCCCATTCGCATTGTACATAATTTTATTTTTCAGTTTGTGTATTCTTACTCTGACTCCATAGCCCAATAGGTGGAAGCACCTAGTCATGAAAGGTTATGGATTCTTGACAACCCACAGGGGGTTATCATCCCACAGTTCGAGCCAGTTGTTGAGATCAATTCCCGCTTCTGAAATTTATCTACCCTTTTCTATTTTCCCAACTTCTTTTTTCCATTTTTTTTCCTCTTCTATACTTATCCAAATTCTTCTTTTTTATTCTCCCTTATATTCTCCCTTTCTAGTAACTATACTTAGTCGTTGTTTCGAAAACGACGGGTTCGCGAACTCACGGGTTTTCACTTCCATTCATATTTCCATATCATGAGTCCGACTGACAACTGTATCATCATATACTTAACCGTTTTTGCAGTCGCGGGTTCCCAGGTTGGCAGGTTCAAGTTTCATATCCCATGTTTTGTGATATACATTTTGCACTCAAAATATCTACGATCTACATTTTGACCATCGGACTCCCCAAGCTCTTAAGTATCTCATCTCTCCTATATTGAGTCCGACCGACCATGTTACAACACTTAGCCAATTTTCGACCTTTCACAACGACGGGTTCGCAAGTTCCCGGATTGGCGAGTTCACAAAAATCACAAATCCTAATTGCTCTCATCCATCCCTGCCACTTTCATGCTTTTCCCAATATGCATTTAGTATGGTTTAATGATAATAACTCATCATGCAGGTTCTGTAAAGATTTTCATCAATAATCGAAGGGCTCGAGGAGATTTCTTATTAAACCACATTAAAGCATGATTTGTGGAAGATTATATTATCTCTCTCAAGTGCTCATTTCAAACATTATCTAGATTAAAAGAACGCTCTTGTCAACTTATGGAAGAAGCAGCTCGACAACAATTCTGCGGATATACTTTGAACATTTTTGGACATGAGGACAATAACTTCCAGTGGTCTAGAGCGTATTCTTACTATTCATCCCCTTCTGCTCAGAAGGAAGCAATTTGAATGTCCAAAATTGCTCGTGCAGGTGGTGTTCCTGAGGTTTTTGGCTGCAAGGAACTGGTTTCCTAGTGCACTGAGAAATATATACCAAGTCAGTGGATTATTCAACTTCAAGACCATTCTCTCATCTTTCTTTCACCTCAAGTGTTTCGTAAGATGCTAAAACTCCCAGAGCCAACACTCACTTTCAAAGGTGAAGATTGCAGGGACTTCTTGAAAAAACATGACAACAGCCTAAACCTCTTGCCTGAATTCTTGGAGAATCTCATGGCCATTCCTGAAGATATTACCAGGTTGCAGGTCAACTCGTTCAAAAATGTATTTCAGGAAATTGCTTGGTTATTCACCAGAGTAACAGGCCAAGAAAATATCGCCAGTGTTTCCCGTGTGATTCTTTATATCTTATATTTTAATGTCAAGGAGCAAGCCATTTTCGATTGGGGAAAACTGATTTCCATTGAAATCTCTTCTCAATTGTCACAATACAAAAAAGATAAGAAATTATTTATGGCCTCTTATTTGGTAATCGCGATAGCACATTGCTGTCAATTTCCTTAATTATTTATCTGCAAGAAGGTGAATTGTGAATTTGACCCAGTGACCTTTTGGTACCAAGCATTGTGGAGGCACAAAACTTCCTTTCATTTTTATGAAGTTTTCAATGACTTTGTCTCGGTTTTTAAAGAATTATTGTTTGGAAAATATACGCCCAGAATATCCTCTCAGGAAAGTAAATTCAGGGACGTTGGAGCAAATGGAAAATTACAATGTTGTAGATATAAGAAGTATGTACATTAATTGCGAGTTATAAAGTGTTATCAATCTTTACAATGTAGTAGTCTATCACTAAAGTCACCATTTTCCTTGAAACTTCAAAAACCCTTAAGAGATAGTTATTATTAACATTCCATGTGTACAATCCTTAATAATTAAATCACTTAACTCTTCCATATATTCTTCACCTTTAATTAAGTATCCTAATAAAGACCGAATCATTAATTATAAACACACATATTTAAAGTTATCCTAAATCCTAAGATCACTAAAACTCAACTCTTGAGAACCTTCATCAAGTTCTAACAATGAGGAACATGATTATTCCATCTACTAAGAGTGCATCTTAAGATGGTCTATCTAGTTGGGATTAGATGCAAGACTAAGGTTTAGGGTAATTAAA
>JASDQU010100053.1:699395-715221 GCA_032191745.1 Picea mariana | reverse complement strand
ACTGTTCCACGAAGTTTTGTCGCATATACTGCAATTCCGTCCTAAATATGGTTTTGAAAAAGAGCACTCGTCGATATTACCACGAAATTTCATTGCAAGTTGCGACGAAATTTTGTTGCACATCTATCAGCAGCTGCGTCGCAAGTTATTGGCTTGGCACATTTCTTCGTTGGTATTGCGATGAAATTGCGTCATAATTGCGACGATGAAGAAGGTTAGCCAATATTGAAGTTGTTGACACGTGGCTAGCTAATTTCGTCGATGTTTCCACGCACACCTGGATCGTGGATATAGCGACGAAATTATTACGACGAAAAAAAAAATCGGCGTTCGTGGAAGTTGCGATGGATAAGTGTGGCAATATCAACGAACAATTGTCGCAAATTTGGTCATATGTACTAGTGACATGAGATTGAGTAATTTATAAAATATTATAACATTGTATCAAAATTTATAGTAATTTATATAATGCTATAACACTTTTTACTTAATGAACAGTATAAACAAATATTTAAATTTTATTCAATATTATTTTAAATGTTTTTAAATGTAAATTTGGAATTTGCACCCAACAACTACAAAGTAGCTGGTTCACATTTTCATTTTTCATATCCATATTGTTCCGTGATATACATTTTTCACCCAACAATTCCATCATATACATTTTGCACCCAACAATTCCATCATATACATGAGACTGAGCAATTTATAGAATATTATAACATTGTACCAAGATTTATAGTAATTAATATAATTCAACGGGTTCACATTTTCATTTTTCATGTCCATCTTGTTCAATGATATACATTTTGCACCCAACACTTCCGTCATATACATTTTGCACCCAACAATTCCGTCATATACATTAGACTGAGCAATTTATAGAATATTATAACATTGTACCAAGATATATAGTAATTTATATAATGCTATAACACTTTTTACTTAATGAATAGTATAAACAAATATTTAAATTTTATTCAATATTGTTTTTAAAGTTTTTCAATGTAAATTTGAAATTTTAGAATTTTGATTTTGTTTATGATAATAAAGGTGAAATTTTTTCTTTATGATAATAAAGGTGAAATTTATTTTTATTTTTCATTTTTCATGTCTAGCTTGTTTCGTGATATACATTTTGCACCCAACACTTCCACCATATACATTTTGCACCCAACAATTACACAATCGCGAGTTGGCGGAGTCAGGGATTCACATTTTTCATTTTTTATGTCTAGCTTGTTCCATGATATACATTTTTCACCCAACACTTCCGTCATATACATTTTGCACCTAACAATTACTTCATATACATGAGACTGAGTAATTTATAAAATATTATAACATTGTAATTTATAGAATATTATAACATTGTATCAAGATTTATAGTAATTTATATAATGCTATTACACTTTTTACTTAATGAATAGTATAAACAAACATTTAGATTTTATTCAATATTATTTTTAACGTTTTTAAATGTAAATTTGGAATTTGCACCCAACAATTACGGAGCACGGGTTCATTATTTTCATTTTTCATGTCTATCGTGGGTTCATTATTTTCATTTTTCATGTCTATCTTGTTCCTTGATATACATTTTGCACCCAACACTTCCATCATATACATTTTGCACCCAACAATTCCTTCATATACATGAGACTGAGAAATTTATAGAATATTATAACATTGTACCAAGATTTATAGTTATTTATATAATGTTATAACACTTTTTATCTAATGAATAGTATAAACAAATATATAAATTTTATTCAATATTATTTTTAATGTTTTTAAATGTAAATTGGGAATTTTGGAATTTTGATTTTGTTTATGATAATAAAGCTGAAATTTATTTTTATTTTTCATTTTTCATGTCCATCTTGTTCCGTGATATACATTTTGCACCCAACACTTCCACCATATACATTTTGCACCCAACAATTACGGAGTCGCGGGTTGGCAGAGTAGCGGGTTCACATTTTTCATTTTTCATGTCCAGCTTGTTCCGTGATATACATTTTTCACCCAGCACTTCTGTCATATACATTTTGCACCCAACAATTCCATCATATACATGAGACTGAGTAATTTATAGAATATTATAACATTGTATCAAGATTTATAGTAATTTATATAATGCTATAACACTTTTTACTTAATAAACAGTATAAACAAATATTTAAATTTTATTCAATATTTGCACCCAACAATTACAGAGTCACAGGTTCACATTTTTCATTTTTCATGTCCAGTGTGCTTCGTGATATACATTTTGCATCCAACACTTTTGTCATATACATTTTGCACCCAACAATTCCGTCATATACATGAGACTAAGTAATTTATAGAATATTATAACATTGTACCAAAATTTACAGTAATTTATATAATGCTATAACACTTTTTACTTAATGAATAGTATAAACAAATATTTAAATTTTATTCAATATTATTTTTAACATTTTTAAATGTAAATTTGGAATTTTGGAGTTTTGGAGTTTTGGAATTTTGATTTTTTTTATGATAATAAAGGTGAAATTTATTTTTATTTTTCATTTTTCATCTTTTCTGTGATATACATTTTGCACCCCAACACTTCCCTCATATACATTTTGCACCCAACAATTATGAAGTAGTTAGTTCACATTTTTCATTTTTCATGTCTAGTGTATTCCGTGATATACATTTTGCACCCAACACTTTGGTCATATGCATTTTGCACCCAACAATTCTTTCATATACATGAGACTGAGTAATTTATAGAATATTATAACATTGTACCAAGATTTATAGTAATTTATATAATGTTATAACACTTCTTACTTAATGAATAGTATAAATAATTATTTAAATTTTATTCAATATTATTTTTAACGTTTTTAAATGTAAATTTGGAATTTTGATTTTGTTTATGATAATAAAGGTGAAATTTATTTTTATTTTTCATTTTCATGTTTGTTCCGTAATATACCTTTTGCACCCAACACTTCTGCCATACACGTTTTGCACCCAACAATTACGGAGTCTCGGGTTGGCGGAGTCGCACCCAACAATTACGGAGTCTCGGATTGCCAGAGTCACGGGTTCACATGTTTCATTTTTCATGTCTAGCTTGTTCCGTGATATACATTTTGCACCCAACACTTCTGTCATATACATTTTGCACCCAACAATTCCGTCATATACATGATACTGAGTAATTTAAAGAATATTATAACATTGTACCAAGATTTATAGTAATTTATATAATGCTATAACACTTTTTTCTTAATGAATAGTATAAAAAAATATTTAATTTTTATTCAATATTATTTTTAACGTTTTTAAATGTAAATTTGGAATTTTGAAATTTTGATTTTGTTTATGATTATAAAGGTGAAATTTATTTTTAATTTTCATTTTCCATGTCCATCTTGTTCCGTGATATACATTTTGCACCCAACACTTCCGTCATATACATTTTGCACCCAAAAATTACAGAGTCGTAGGTTGGCGGAGTCGCGGATTCACATTTTTCATTTTCCATGTCCAGCGTGTTTCGTGATATACATTTTGCACCCAACACTTCCGCCATATACATTTTGCACCAACAATTTCGTCGTATACATGAAACTGAGTAATTTATAAAATATTATAACATTGTACCAAGATTTATAGTAATTTATATAATGCTATATAATGTTATAATATTCTATAAATTACTCAGTCTCATGTATATAGTGGAATTGTTGAGTGCAAAATGTCTATGGCTGAAGTGTTGGGTGCAAAATGTATATCACGGAACAAGCTAGACATGAAAAATGAAAAATGTGAACCCGAGACTCCACCAACCCGCGATTCCATAATTATTGGGTTACATGGGTTATGTATTAAATATTTCATGTACTATCAAACTTAGATACTAGGAACCTTAGTTGATGTACCAGGCATTAATAATTTTTTGATAAATTTCAAATAAAACTAATCCGGGAATACTAAATTTTTGATCAATTTCAAATAAAACTAATTCAGGAATACTAAATTCTGCATGGATACCACATGTACTGCAACTTGCAACCCACGCATTTACTTCCATTCCAACATGGCAGGGACTACGCTGCCATGCAACACTTGTTTAAATTATATATTATTTATAACTTTTTTCACTTATTTAAATTATATATTATTTATAATTATAAGTTCACAATATTTATATTTTGTTTTTAAATTATATATTATTTATAACTCATTCACTTATTTAAATTATATATTTATTATAATTATATATTTATTATAATTATAAATTTACAATATTTATATTTTGTTTTTTTCATGCAAAAAAGCAATTTCATTATTATTCTATTAGGATTCAAGTGAATCTTTCGAATACATATGGATAAAAAATAATAATGATATATTGAAATCACAAGAAAGGTCTTCATACTTTAACATAAGACTTTACACTAATCAAAATCTGTTTCTATTGACTTCATTCTAGAAGTTGCATGCTAGTACAAAATATAATAGTACATGTCTTGACAAAAAACTTTTCATCTAGAGCAGATCGTCATTGATGTTTCTGACTTTAAAATAGTAGGTAGTTATCTGCATTAACCACATTTCCTTTTATATATTCCTCAAAAAAATCCCATCCTGTAGGACAGTCCAACACCTTTTTGGAAAGTGTATCTGCTTCAATGTTGAATTTCTTGTGTACATGCATAAATTTGATTCCAACAAACTTATCTTTTAGGCTCATGATTTGATCTTTCCAAGTGTTTAAATATAACAGGTTCAGATTTGATTTATCATTAATCCAGACAATGGCCACCTTGGAATATCCAGCCACCATCATCTTGCTTATGGATAATCTAGAAGCAAAGTGTAAGAGACCCCATATTTCTGCCTTCATATTGTTTCATTTACCACCAACAAAGTGTGCCCTGAATAGATAATCTGAATTAATTTTAAGAAAGATACCTATTCCACAAAGATCATCAACAACTGCACCATCAAAGAATCTTATAGGATTATCATCAAAGAAAAATGGATTAAGTATGTAATTATTTTTTTCAACTTTGCATGCCCCATTGAGTTCTTTAATTGAGAGAAGGATTTTTGTGACTATTCTGGAATCATGCTTGTGCCAATTCTCAATTAATAATTTATTCATGTACTTCTAGATGCCCCAAATCACCAAAAAAGGAATATGTCTCATCTTTGGGTATTGTGTGTACCATTGAAACATATTATCTTCTAAAGAGGAACAACTCCAAGTTTCTAAGATTTTGAGATAACTTAATATTTATTTCCAGATGGATTGTGTAGTTTCACAGTGCAAAAAGATATGTGTATTTGTCTCTTCATCTCTTAGACATAGACTACATACCGAAGGTCCAATACCACCCCTTTTCCTATAATTTTCACCAGTAAGAATACAGTCCTTCAGGCACAACCACATGAAACAAATAATTTTACTTGGGATATTTAATTTCCAAATTGACTTATACCACCATCTATTTCCATCCATGTGGTTAATGAAAGAAATGGATTTATATGCTAAATTAGCAGTTACAGAACCCATAGCCCTGTTCCAAGACCAGACTATCTTATCCTTCAAATTATTAAGAGAGATTCCACTGCTCCTCAACACTAAAAGGAAGTTGCTCCATTCTATAGCCAACTCCCCTGAAAGACTAGGGTGGTTAGCCTCAATCCATCCTTGATTAGTACCAGCATCAAATGGTAAGGCTGCCTGTGCTAATGAGAAGATATGCATATTGTTAAGGTGTTGAATTAAGGGGCCTGAGATTCTGTAAGATCCATTACCTCCTATGAAAGGGTCCATCCCAAGAATGACTTGTTTACCGCATCCAATCAACCAAGCCAACCACCTCTTTATAATATGCATAGAATCCATGAATGTTTTCCAGATAATAGAGGCTACCGAGAACTTACAGTCATCTTTGTGCAGCCAAGAAGTCAGATCAATAACTTTAAGGCATTTTTTTTAAGGACCGGATTCCACAATCCTTTGCCAAATAGACCTCTCCAGCAAAAATTGGTAGCCAAGGATTGGAAAAACCAAAATATATTTTGTATACCCCATCCACCATTTTCTTTTGTCCTAGCGATGTTTTGCCATTTAGTTAAGTGAAAGCCTGTATTTTTTCTAGCTCATATCCATATGAAATTAGCAATGAGTTGTTGAATATTGTGTAGTATGGTAGAAGGAATCTTGGCTAAACTAAGCCAGTACACATGGAGGATTTGTAGCACATATTTTGCTAAAATAAGTCTACCTCCCAATGAGAGCCAACGAAAATACCAATTTCCAATTCTCTTCTCAACCTTTTGAACCATCCAATTCTAATCCGCCACCCTATAGTTGTTAGGTTTTAAATAAAATCCTAGGTATTTCATACCTTTATCAATGCTAATAAACTGAATATTGAATGTTGTCTGCATCCTTTGCTCCAGACTGGGATCTATATTTTGTGCAAGAAAGCATGACTTTTGGTAGTTAATATCCATACCAGGGGCATGACAGAAACTTGTTAATATAGATTGAAACTCCATCCAATCTTCAAATTTTCCAACACCTAAAATGAGAACATCATTGACAAAGAAAAGATGTGAGATTATAGTCTCAGTAGCAAATTTGAGTCCATGAAAAGATCCTTCTTCCACAACCTTTTTCAACAATCTTCTTAAACACTTGACAACCAATAGGAATAACAGGGGGGACAGAGGACAACCCTGACGTGGCCCTCGATAACTCTTAAAGAAATTAGTAGGGGATCCATTTATTAAAACAACCATGTTAACATAAGTTACACAAGACATAATCCATTGGGTAACCTCCCATTTTAACCTGATCTGGATTAATAACATTCGTAGAAATTGCCAACTCACTTTATCATATGCTTTCTTTAAGTCCAACTTTAGAATAATTGACCTTAACTTCTTAGACTTAGCAGTGTGTAAACACTCTTGTGCTATCCCTACAGCATCAAAGATTAATCGAACTTTAAGGAAGCCAAAATGTTCATAGAATATACTTGATGCCAATTTATCTTTCATCTGTGTGGAAATTATTTTAGATATAACTTTATATACAAAGTTACAGAGGGAAATTGGTCTAAAATCATGAAAGGAATCTAGCTTGCTCACCTTGGGAATAAGGGAAAAGAATGTAGCATTGAGAGAACCTGGTATATGACCTGTACATTTAGATTCCTCAACAACCATGTGAAGATCCTCCCCCATAATATCAAAAAAATCTTGAAAGAGTTCCTGTGTCCACCCATCCGGGACTAGGATTTTATCTTTTGGCATTGCACTAACAGTTTCCTTAACTTCTTCTAAAGTGACAGATTTTCCAATCTCATCACTTTCTGCATCATTAAAAAATTCGGCATATTCTTGAGTACTTTGATCTTATTACATGAATTCTCTACCTCTATCGCATTGAATTGGTGTTTGAAATGTTTATATGCGATCTCTTTAATATCATTATCTGGAGTTTTGTAGCATCCTGCGTCATCAACTATATCCCAGATAGTATTTTGGGATCTTCTTTGGGAGGCAAATTTATGAAAAAATTTAGTATTCTTGTCACCCTTATCAATCCATATTGCCCGACTTCTAAGCCTCCAAGTGGATTCTTCTATATATAGTATCTTATCCTTCCTTTGTTTTAGTGACCTTAGTAAATCCAGGTCTTCCTGTACAAACACCTGTGATGAGCAATTCGCAAATATCTCTGACATTTTTTCTTCAATAAGATGGAGTTCTGAGTGTATTTGATATTTTTTATTTCTCTGCCAGAGTACAACTACTTTCTTTAAGTTCCTTAATTTTGCACATAGCAGTTGGATTGAAGAAATATCTGACCAGTTTTCCATGGAGTGCCATGTATTCTTAATAAGAGAAGAAAACCCTAGATCAAAAATCCAAGTGTTGTTGAATTTAAAGGGAGGAGCAACTTTATGGGTGGACTTCTCAAACTATAAGCATATTGGATTATGATTCGAAATGGTAGAGTTTATGATCCAAGATCTGATTTTACTATGATTTCCAAGTAGAGTTTCATCAAGAAGAAACCAATCCAATCTTTTTGAGATACTAGTTGTTTATTCTCTGTCATTTCTCCAAGTAGGATCCATTTGAGTCAGTTGGATATCCACTAAATCGGAAGTTAGAATAATATTTGAAAAGTAATCTGCAAGTGGGTCACTTCTAGCCAAATTTCCCCACACCTCTTGGGAAGAAAGAGTGAAATTAAGGTTGCCTCCAACTATAATTCCCTCTTCACTTAGTAAATCAGAATCAATAATGGGTTGCCATAAACTTTCCCTATCTTTATAAGGTGCATAACAATTGAGCAGTTTTATCTTTTCCACATACTGTTTGAATCTTCCCTCTAGATATAAACCTAAGAAGGAACCTTTGTCGAAAGGCCCAGAATAGGAACCTCCAATTTGGTCTTATGTCATCCAAGTCTATCTTGTGTCATGTTTGTGCTCCCTAGAATCCGGACATGTCGCCTTAAGGTGACTCGGTTGCCAAAATGAATGGAAGCAGAAAGGCTCCCTCCAGAAGTCAACATATTGGTGGATGTGTGTATCCCTAATGGAGATGTCAATAACATCTGGTAATCCTATGTCTAGGTCCAATTCTACCAACACCCAAGCGAGCCTTTTATTACTCTAGTGGAGCGAATGTTCATCAAAGAAAATAAATTTTCCTACTGATTTAGCAATTGCTTCAAAGATTCTTACGGACCAGAACTCGATAGGAATGTTGGGGAGCAACATCCAGAAAAATATTTTCGAGAAGATTTCGGAGAGTGGATTAAAACCAGGAAACCACCTTTTTAACATTAAAATGCTTCTCCCAATAATCCAAGGAGAACCCAAAATTCTTAGTAGATTGCCCTCAGATAGAAAACGAAATACCATCCAACGGTTAGACAGTAGGCTAAATCTAGGATAGTAACCTACGAGAGGCTTCCAGAAGCCTAAGATCCATTATGTCAGTTGAACCTTGTTCATCCTGGTATAATGTTTTTTACCAACTAACGCTTTCTTAGATAAACTAGCAACCATGTCCATAGCAATATCCCTGCTGAGAACACAACTAGGTTTAGCTTCTAGAACTTTCTAGCTCTTGTGTTTGCGATTCAAACGAGCAAAACTACCAGAAGCCTTGTTACGACCGACACCACCTACACGCAATGAAGAGCTCTTTATAGGTAAGATCGACAAAATAACTCTAGAACGGGGTTTAGGGGCGGTTTTAGGTGAAACATGTGTGCAGCCTTCTCAAGTGAGACCTCCCATGTGTCGACCCTCAAAAGGAATGTCATTTTTTTATTATATTTTGTTATAAAAGGAATGTTTAAAGCATTTACATTATACGATTATATTTTGTTTAAAGCATTTACATGTTTTATAGATGAAGTGTAAATAGTTAAAATTGGATATTTAAATAAAATCGTATATATTAAATAAATAAAGTCATATCACAATAACTTGAACTTTTATATATTTAATAAAATTTTGAAATAATTTTAAAAGTAAAATAATTAGAAATTTATCGAATAAGATCATAAATATGGAAAATGATTGGGGTAAGAGCGTCTACATCACATTATGGTCCATTATTTGAGGCTTTATTTGGAACTTTTCGAAACTTTATTTACACGTGTTGGAGAGCATAATAGGGGCATTATGGTCCATTAAGGGTTTATTGTAACTTTTCGAAACTTTATTTACACGTGTTGGATAGCACAATAGTGGCCTCTTTGACTTTAGTAAGATGGAAGTGAATCTATATATGAACTTTTATAAACAATTTTTTATGCGTTTAACAATACGCTCAATTTCAGCTTTGGAAAAGTTCAAATTCCTTCAAGTAACTAATAAATTGCATCTTAGTAAATATTTCTTAGTCATTGTCTATCAGATTTGGAAAAGTTCAAATTCAATCAACTAACCAATAGATTGCATCTTAATAAATATTTATTAGTCACTATTTTTTAATTGAGAATATATGAATAGATTTAGTAGTGTTCGTTTTTAATTTTTTTTCAAGTAATTTTCCCATAAGTTTTGTCTAAAATCTAGTTATCAATTTAAAAAATTGCATTATAAGGTTGTTATTTCAAAAACAATTATTTTGTTGGATTATAATAATAGTTGTTGGAAAGTAAAAAAATGTAGAACATTTAGACTACACCTAAGTTTTGTCCAAAATCTGGTTATAAATTCAGAAAATTGCATATTTCAGTGGTTGAGATCACATATTATGGGTGCCTTCAGGGTTTTCGAGGGTGTTGAATCAATTTATGCAAAACATGATTTATGCAACATAAAGTTGTGATTTTGCCAACAATTGCGTTGTCGGTTTCCAATGATAACTGTCGGAAAGTCAAAAACATAGAACGTTTAGACTACGCCTATATGAATCATTTTGATGTGGTTTTTTAAACTCAACATTAGTTGGAGCAATGCTAATCAATTCTATTAAAACAAATTTATTAGTTTAAAATAATATATTAATTTTTAGGAATATATAAATATATATGGCAAGCTATTTTTATATTAATACGGTAAAAAAAAAAAATTCAACCATTGCTCTATGCGGCTTATCAAAAAGGAAATCAAGCCACATAGAGTTTCAAAATAGTGTTCAGAGTATATTAGAGTTGTCAAGATTATGTCTATTCTTCTTATAGAGGTCTAAAGCCTCATGTAAAATAAAAGGAAACTTAGAAAACAATGAAACTAATAGCCAAATAACACAAGAAAGCATGACTACATAGAGTAACAACAAAAGGTGATTGTAGAGGGAAATAACAAAAGACTTGTCAGTCCTAGCCTGGAGGATTTGGAGGCCTAGGTGCCTAAGAATCATGAGTTTCCTTGCTAACGTCCCTTTCCACATCCTCTTCAATGATAATTAGATTAGAAGAGCTTCCTTGGGAGTTTAGGGTCTCTTCTTCTTTCGTTGAGAAAGCCTTATCGTTGGCCTACTAATCTGCCACCTCAATTAGGATACCAAAGAAAACTCTACAAATGACCTCAAACATGGCTTCAAACAACATGAATATGTCCAACAATTCTTGGCATTGAGCTCCATGTTCCTTGAGCACTTGGGAAATAAGGGCCTTGGTGAGACAATATTGCTTAGTGGCTCTGAAGACCTTGTTGTCTCTTCTCCTTGAGAAACTAGATTTAGAGAAGTAACCCTCAAAATCTTGTTCAATTCGCTCTTTCACCATGTGTTTTCACTTTTCGAGGAAAATGTCCTCCATTGTATATGCCTCCAATTTTATATCAACTAGAAAATTCGTTTGCAAGATTTGTTTTTCCCTTTTGGCCACTTTTTTGGCCTTGATCATGGAGGGGATTGGTACCTTTTGGAAAGTATTGTGAGAAGCATTCCTTTTCCTTCTCCTTACAACCCTTGAATTGGATTATGGAAAGTCCATGCAAGAGTGGTTTTCCATGGCACACACAAGACCCGAGGAAAGGGAGAGAGGGGCCCACAAAACCTTGAATAAGGAGCTAAAACAATCCCCATTGCTAAAAATGTCACCATAATAGAGCAAGGGATGGAGAAGAAGCCCACGACCTGACTATCAAGACTATGAACTAAAACCCAATAACGATACAAAGAGAACCGAGCCACCAACCAAATTGCAAACCCAAGTTGAATCCATCCCCTAGAGGATTCCCTCCAATTCACCCAACACCCATGATAACAGATAGTTCTATTACGCAATCCAGGAAAGTAGAGTGTGCCTCCCCCAAACCACAAGTGTAGTAAAAGAATCAAGGCCATAGAGAAATAAAAACCCCGACGCCCAACAAAACTAGAGGAAACCATAAAAACACTAACAACCAATTTCCACTACACAAGTGGGATACAAAGTCCCAGGGACCCTTCTGAAGCTCGAAATCTCTAACTACCCCCACTATTAAGTGGAATAGCTCCTTTGTTTCAGATAATGTCGTATCCCCCACTTGAATTCATGATATCCTACATACCCATTATCCTAGTCTTATCATCGAAACAAGTGCTTTTCAGACAAGACATAAATGTATTCATTGTCCTATAGCCTAGCTCAATCAAGCTATTCTCCTTCACACCAGGCAACATAATGCCTCTCTACACCCTTGTACAAAGCCCATAACTGCCCTCATTTTCTTGGAGTACCTGATCTATGTATTCATCTCTTATTTGATCTTATTTCTAAGTATAATAATTTGTTATTTTAATTGATTTCTTTGAGGATCATCAAAATGGAAACCAAGCCACAAAGAGTTTCAAAATAGAATTCAAAGTATATTAGAGTTGTCATGATTATGTCAGTGTTCTTATATAGGTCTAGAACCTCATGTAAAATAAAATAAAAACTTAGAAAACGGTGAAACTAATATCCATATAATACAAGAAAACATGACTACATAGAGTAACAACATAAGGTGATTGTAGAGGGAAATAACAAAAGACTTATCAGTCCCAGCCTCAGGGGCTTAGAGGCATGGGTTCCTAAGAATGAAGGGTTTCCTTATTAATGTCCCACTCCACATCCTCTTCAATGATAAATGGATTAGAAGAGATTCCTTGGGAATTCAAGGTCTCTTGTTATTTCGTTGAGCAATCATTATCATTAGCCTACCAATATGCCACCTCCAATTATGAAACCAAGGAAAACCCTGTAGACAACCTCAAACTTGGCTTCAAACAAAATGAATCGGTCAAGCAATTCTTGGTGTTGAGCTGCATATTCCTTGAGCACTTGGGAAATAAGGGCCTTGGTGAGCCAATATTTCTTAGTGGCTCTGAAGACCTTGTTGTATCTTCTTCTTGAGAAACTAGAGTTAGAGAACCAACCCTTGAAATCCTATTCAATTTTCTCTTTCACCACATGTTTTCACTTTTCGAGGAAAATTTCCTCCATTGCATCTTCCTCTTCTTTTATCTTAGTTGAAAACTTCGTTTAAAAGATTTTTTTTCCCTCTTGGTCACTTTTTCATCCTTGTTCATGGAGGGGACTGGTACCTCGCAATGAGTAGGGTGAGAAGAATTCATTAGCCTTCTCCTTACACCCCTTTTTTATGGACTATTTCCACTGCGTACAGGTGAAACCTCCCTTGGATTACAAACATTTATACCAAGACAGAAACACTACAGGTGGATACTAACTTTCCTTTGAACTCAGTTTAACCGATCAAGAAGAGAGGGGGAGAAAGGGTGTGATCCACCTTGTTTCAAAGTTTGTCTTTGTTGCTTCCAATCCAAGCTTGATCTCCAAAATCCCTAGCGCAATTTTATATCTACAATAGGAAGCAAAGAGAAACCAATACCTACTACTCTAGTTGATTAGATCAAAGAAATTCATCTACGAAGAATGAAAAAACAATAAACAAGCACATGCAAGAATACACAAGCTTGAAGGAAATAGGCCAAGTATATTCAAATGAGAACCCAAAGAGAGTAATTGCAAACCATGGATGATGATGCAACACTTCTCCAAGCTCTCCTCATCCAAACCTTGCACAAATCTACCAAGATCAGAGGTTTGATATCTGAAAGATTCCTCCTTTTCACCTTGGAAAGCCCTCAATATATAGGCTTGAGAGGCACAACTACCATGATAAAATGAGGGATATGGTTAAGGATATGGCTCATTGAGGCTTGGATAAGATCCTAAATTGAATCCCAAGCATGAGGGTTGAACAAAACTAACCCAATATGAAGGATTTGGCCCATAGAAATAGGTGGAGGAGATCCCCCCTTCCTCTCAAAAAGAAAGACGCTCCCCCTCAATGAGAGATAGGGTGCCACCCTAGAAGTGGCGCTCCCCTAGCATGGCAGGGGGGGAACATGGGTTCACCCTCAGGATTTCTAGGGCGGCGCCACCCTTCACAAATGTTCTAAAATGGGTCAAATTTTCCAAGGAAAAAGTGTGTTTTGACTTAGAAATGATGGTTTTCCTCCTCCCATATGACTTTGGGGCCATGAACAACTATTTAAATGGTATCAAGGGGTGGTGACACCTCACAAATTGAATTTGACACTTGGGAAGGTGCATATGGCACTTGCGATAGTGAATGTGACACTTAGTGAGGTGCATACGTCACTTTACGACACTTGCAACACTTAGGGTGTGAAACCAAAATGTGAAATTTTGGTGTGTAATAGATGCCCCCCAAAGTGTGAGGCCAGAAGAGAAACTAATGGCTGAAAAACTTTACAAATTCTTCAATGCAAGGGTGCTGGAGTGGGAGAACTTGTTAGAAACTACAAACAATCATCAAACAATATTAATATATGTTCCATTTTTTAGGCATGCATACCTATGCTTGGAATACGAGATTACTCAACCAATACATTGCGTATCCATGAGAATACTGAATAAGAATATGGCCATCGACGATACAATGTGGGTCCATACCTCCATGACATGAACTGATCGTAACCACAAAAATACACAATGAAGCTACGAGATGACAAAACATAGCCACAAATCAATACAAAGTGGATCTATGTGACAATATATATATACATCAGTAAGACTTCCAACAAGATGATTGTACTAGAATCTTTTACATTCTCAAAGGATCTCCATTGCAGCCTGGGTAAAACACATAACAAAGTGAATGCCCAACCTAGGGTCTTCGACATGATCCTAATGTGGTACAAATCTAGCCATGTGAATAGATGATTTAATGTCGAATATGGTAGAAACCACTTGATTACCGGTCATTGAGGTAAACCATTAACAATTGCGAGGGAAATTACCAATGATGTAAATGACTCTCAAGGTACCATAGTACATTCCAAAGAATGTGAATAAATGAGATGAGGTCAAACATCCATGGAATCAATCGATCATGGGTCATTGATGTAACCCCATTTTCGGAATCGAGGAGGCCTTCCATTGAGGCATGCAAGTTCCAAGGTACTAATTGGTTTCTAAGTCTAATTCCTGGATAATGTGTTGAATTCGACATGAACAGACTCGTTGAAGGAGGGCCTTGATGTATCCCCAATCATCGACACGAAATTGACATAGGAAAGTGATTTGAGATGTTGGATCGGATGAGTATGTACTGACACAAGAAATGGAAACTGGTAGCATTGTAGATGGATGGTTTGAAGTAAAACTTCCTTTGAACATGATGAGGTACGACAACTAACTTGGCATCAGTGACTCGACAAGTACCAAGAACTTAATGTGATGGTTAATAATAACACTCTTCGACTGGATGAAAAAATATAGTGACACATGGAATTGGTATGACTCAGAGACAAGTAGATTAATCAACTATAAGACGAGACACAAACATCTGCCATGTTCAAAGATGACAATATCTTCCATAAAGGATTCCCAAAACAATTGACCCACTTCCTTCAATTCCCCCCCCCATCTAGATAGATGATTACCTCTTTATTTTTTAATGATCTTAAGGAGGATAACAAATGCTCGATATATTTCATCCTTCAAATGAGTCCCTCGACATATGTTTAACGAACCTAAGGAAGGAGGGGTTCAGTCCCATATGGGTTGTGGAGATTGGACTTACATAGGTCCTTTGATGCATAGTTTTACGATCCCAAAGAAGGTATTCTCGATGGTTTTTCATGTTTAGAGAGACTGAAAAGAACTTAAAGGCGACTCCATGGATGAATTTTTCATAAATTTAGTCTCCCAAGCCAGAAAAAAGTGTAAAACAATACAAGGGAGAACTCTTCTAATCCCAAATGGAATCGGCAATTTTTGTTACAAAATGTTTCCCCTATGGATAGGTGAAACCTCCCTTGGATT
>JASDQU010100053.1:688906-698976 GCA_032191745.1 Picea mariana | reverse complement strand
CTTTAATATCTGAAAGCTTCATCCTTTTCACCTTGGAAATCCCTCAATATATAGGCTTGAGAGGCACAACTACCCTGATAAAATGAAGTATATGGTTGAGGATATGGCGCCTTGAGGCTTGGATCAGATCCTAAAGTGAATCCCAAGCATTAGGGTCGAACACAACTAACCCAATCTAAAGGAGTTGGCCCATAGAAATAGGTGGAGGAGATCCCCCTTTCTCTCAACAAGATCAGTGCTCCCCCTCAGTGAGATACAGGGCGCCACCGTAGCAGTGTCTCTCCCTTAGCATGGTAGGATGGGTGCCATGGTTCCACCCTCAAAATGGACAAGGGGGAATCACCCTTCATAAATGCAAAAAAATGGGTCGAATTTTCTAAGGAAAAAGTGTGTTTTCACCTAGAAATGATTGTTTTCCTCCTCCCATATGACTTAGGGGTCATGAACAACTTTTTTAATGGTGTTAATGGGTGGTGACACTTCAAAAATTGAATGCAAAACTTGGGAAGGTGCTACAACACTTGCGATAGTGAATGCGACACTTAGCGAGGTGCATACATCACTTTGCGACACTTAGGGTGCAAAACACAAATGTGACATTTTGGTGTGTAACACCCATGAATTGGATTATGGAGATTCCATGTAAGAATGGATTTCCATGACACACACAAGACTTGAGGTAAGGGGCAGAGTGGCCCACACATATTTGAATAAGGAGCTAGAACAATATCCACTGCTAAAAAATGCCACTAGAATAGAGAAACGGGTGGAGAAGAATCCTACGGCATAACTAGAAAACCTACAAACTAAAACCCAACAAGGACACAAAAAGAATTAAGCCATTGACCAAATTGCAAACCCAAGCTGAAGACAATCCCTAGAGGATTCCCTCCAATTCATCCAACACCCTTGACAACATATAGTTTTATTACTCAATCTAGGAAAGCAAAGTGTGCCTCCCCCAAACCACAAACTCAATAGAAGAACCAAGGCCATAGTAAAACAAGAAACTCGACAAATAGTCCCAACAAAACCATAGGAAACCAAAAAAACAATAACAACCAATTTCCAGCACACGAGCAGGAGACCAAGTCCTAGGGACCCTTCTTAAGCTGGGAAACTCTAATTCCCCCCATTTTTAAGTGGAATAGCTCCTTTGTTTAAGATAATTCCCTAGCCCTCACTTGCAGTCATGATATCATGCATACCCATTATCCTAGTCTTATCATTGAAGCAAGTCCTCTCCGAACAAGCCATAAATGCATTCATTGTCTTGCATCCTAGCTCAATCGAGCTACTTTCCTTCACACCAAGCAACATGATGACTCTCTACACCTTTGTACAAAGCCCATAACTGCCCTCATTTGCTTGGAGTACCACCTAATACTCATGTGTCACCTGATTTGGGTATTCATATCTTATTTGATCTTATTTCTAAGTATATTAATTTGTTATTTTAATATATTTGTTATTATGTAATTTTTAACAATTAATTTAATTGTTATTAGGTAGCTTTGACAAAGAATTGTAAAATATCAAATTCGATCACATTTTCATCTCTTATTGGGTTTGATTTGTCACTTCAATTCATTTCTTACCATGCAATTATTAACATGTGATTCAATTGTTATTAGGTAGTTTTAGCAAAGTGATAGAAAATATCAAATTTGATCATATTTTCACTTCTTATTTAGTCTCATTTTTAAGTGACATGTTGACTTGTCCAACTCAGATTTATTAATATTTTGCGTTAGGAATGGAAAACATCAAATCCAATATGCTAACCAATAATATGTTTTCATCTCTTACCTGGAACCTCATTTCTAAGCGATATAATGACTTGGCCAACTTCTAACGTGTTAATATTTTTCCTATGTTTTTGCCCATCTTTCCCAATATCTTAATTTTAGGAAAGATTATCCAAACACTAAAATTGATGTACATACCGCACCCCTTTGAATTAAACCCATTATGTCAACAAGACTAGAAAAATTAATTGCAATGCAAACATAAAGCTCATTATGTCAACAAGAAGGAGAATCTTTTCCAAACATATAAAAACCATGCAATGAAGGTAAAGAGAGCATAAACATATCACAAAACCAGAAATATTAATTACAATACAAGCATAAAGCTCATTATGTTGAAATGCAATATTGTCATCACTCACTTCTCGATTAACTCATATACAACCATACAACTACCTCAGATAAGGTCCAACATGGATCAATTTACACTACCTCTATTTTGCATTTTGCATTGTACTAAAAATGTAAGACTCTATTTCATATGTAATCTCTTTGTGTCTTTGCAAGGATTTCCTTTCTACAAACTAATCTAAAAGCAATTCTCCATTATCACTAGTATTTTTATAAAATTATTTTATTTTATATAACCCCAATATTCATGGAGATACACATTATTTTATTTAATTCCAATATCCATGGAGATACTCAATAATTTTGTACACTTTCATTATTATATTTGTCTATATTGAAACACATTTTGATAACTATATCTATACATCAACATTAATGTATCCAAAGGGAACTTCCACACATGCCAAAGCTAGTGGATTGAGAAAAAATAAAGCATCTTAATGCATTAAGCCAACATTAAAAAATTTATGTACAAATACACTTAACGTATACATCTAAAAGGAAGAGACTAACCACTCTATAACTCCTCTTCGAGTAACCTAGCATGACATTATCTTCTTAATCCTAAACCATAACCCCATATATATTCGTATATTATGTGTTTTTTTTATGTTTTTATTGTTTGCTAGAAGAAATCACCATAATAATTTGTTTATGTGTTCAGATTGAAGGTGAACTAAAAACAAATCTTCTAAATTGAATGCCGTTTTAATATTTCTAGTTTAGATGAGTTGTTTGTTTGTTCGGATTGAAGGTGAACCAAAAAAATCTTGTAAATTGAATGCCATTTTAAGATTTCTAGTTTACATGGGTGTCTATATCTCATACTTTTCTTTGTGGTTCCCTCTTTGAAGGGTTTTTTTTTGGTTATTCTTAGTTCCCACTATGTACTTCTTCCTTATTGTTAATGAATTTTTCTAGTTGTGTCTTTTTCTATTTATCATTGTGGACAAGGTGAGGATGGGCATTACTCCAATTTTATTATATTGTTATTTTACTTTGATGCAAAGTTTTACTTTTTTTAGATACATAATTCTTAATAACATCTTATATATATTAGGGGTAGTCATTTCTCCTCATTTCAAGGATAATATTCAGTGTAAATTTTATATTATTCAAAAAATAAAGTTGAGTAAAAAATAGAGCTCAAAAATGTAAGAACAATATAATCATTGAAAACTCAACATGTTATTTGCAGAAATTATATTTAGACGAAAAAGAAAACACTCTTTTTTTTTCCAGAGAAAATTACCCATTATATTAAAAATAATATAATATGTTTACAATACTGTTCTTTACTCCAGCCCATTGTCTATGAGCAGCCAAAAGGCAAAAAGATGCTATCAAACTGATGAGAAGCTTGTCTCTACACTTAGAATCATAACTACAATGACCATTATCAAGACTTAACAAAATACTCTTTCCAAGAGAGTAAAAGGCTTTTGAGGCCTAGCCAAAAAACAAAAAGACCTCAAGAAATTATAGCAGTATTCAATATAGATTTAATGAGTGTGTAAGGCCCTCATGACCATCCTTCCATAGAATGAAGGTGACTTGCCCTTGACGAAGGTAGAGGGCCTTTTTGGAAAGACTGTCGGCAACCTTATTCTCTTCTCTGTAGATGTGTGCAAAAGTCAGAGAACTAAAGATAGGTATGATATCATAAATTATTTCCATCTAGTTGTGTAAATTTGCCACCATGATAGAAGCCTTGCCATTAAGCCAATCAATAATGATCTTAGAGTCTCCTACCATAAATAGATCGTGAACCGAAAGTCTTGTTGCCAAGAATAAAGATGCCCAAGCACCCAAAATCTCAGCCCTCATGTTTGTACCTCTTCCACATTTAAGAGTCCATCTATATTCTGTATGTACATCAATCTTTATCACTCCACCAATGCCACATAGAGTGTCATTCTATTATGATGCTTCGTGAAACCAAGCAAGCACTTTGTCCACTGGAAAAACTGTAGACATTCTCCTAGATTTTGAAACTTTCTTGGGATTTCCCATCGACCCTGCAACACCTAATACCAGATAAACAATCATCTGCATAGAAGGAGGTTTTTTCTCAAAGATAGACTTGTTCCTGTCCAACCAAATGTTCCAGCATATAATAGCTAGAAGGAAAGGGTACTTCTGATTTTGAGAATACCAATTTTGCATGCAATCAATAACCGAATTGTTGGCCCATACATGATTAAGTTTTAATAACTTTTTCACTTCCTCCCAGACTGTAATTTTAAAGGAACAAGAAACGAAAAGATGGTTGTTTATCTCACCCTTATCCCTACATAGAAAACACTTTCTAGACCCTTTCCACACTTTTTTTACAAATTATCCCAAGTTAAAACTTGTTTTCAACTACCAACCAAAAGAAGAGTTTAATTTTCATTGGGCAGTCCCAAGTCCATAAGTTTCTCCTCCATCGACCTATCTTATAACTCCATAGCTTGTTTGACAATGCATCGTAAACATTTTTAACTGATATTTGGCACGAGGCATCGCCTCCATTCCATAATAGTTCATCCGGTCTGTTGACTAGATAGATTCCTGCATCGATCAAATTTTTCCTAAATGTTTCCCATTCCTTTGCAAGATCCTCCTCCAGGTTCAAATCATAACCAGTGACCCATTTTTGTCCCATCACTCCCCGTGACTCTGTTCGGATTTCCTGGAATAATAGATGAATGTTCTTACAGTTAAGGGCCATAATCAGCTTCTGAGAGAGGAAAGAGTATTGTCCCATTCCTATAATAACATCTCTTCCAATAGAAATTGAGTGACATGAACCCAACTTCCAGACCATCCAGTAAAGGATCACCGATAAGGTATTTCTAATGTTTTTCCATGATTGCGATCCAAAAGAGGAGAAAGTATCCACAGATCGAAGCCATGATAAGATATATCCGTGAGGGATGTATTTGTCTTTAATCACTCTTTTCCATAAACTTGTCTTCATTAAGGCGCACCATAAAGTGTTTATCGCTAAGGCCCTATAAAACACAAAAAAAATCTGGAGACCCCATCCTCTATATAACTTTGGTCTTGAGATAGAGATCCAATTGCATAAATGATATCCATTCTTAATTTTTTTCCCTTTCCACAGAAACGAAAAAACTCAACTTTCAAAGTTTATTCAGAGTCTCCATTGAGAAATGAACAAGTGTCTTCCAATAAACCAAAAGACTCTCTAAAACAACTTTAATTAATATAAACCTCCCTCCCATGGAAAGCCACTTATTGCACCAATGGTTGATCCTGGTTTTAAACTTATCTAATAGCCACTGCCAATCCGCTGCTTTATAACTATCTATCTTCATCAAGTATCCCAAGTAATTGAATCCCTCTACTAAGTCTTTACAAGAAAACAATAAGATATCTTTTAAAGACTGTAAAAAATCTTGATCAACACCCGCATACATAAAGACCGAGTTGTGAGCATTGATAACCAAACCCTATGCTCGACTGAAGGAATGTAAAATATCTCAAATTTTCTCCCATTCCTTGACAGAGGGTTTTTTTCATGATAAGAATGTCGTCTACAAATAAAATATGTAAGACCTTAATCAACCGTGAAACCTTAATCCCTAAAAGAAGACCTGCAACTTGCGCTCTCTTTAAAGATAGACTGAGAAACTCCATAACCATAATGAAGAGTAAAGGAGATAGAGGGCAGACCTGACGAAGACCCCTCTGCTCTTGAAGAAATCAAACGCCTCTCCATTAATCAATATAACAAAAGACGTATACTTGACACAAGCCATTATCCAAGATGTTGTAGGCAACCCAAAGTCATTTTGATGCAAAATTAGTCGTAAAAAATCCCAATTGATACAGTCATAGGATTTTTTTAAGTCAAGCTTTAGAATAATGGCTTGGAGATTTTTGTTTTTAATGCTATGGAGGCATTCTTGTGCAGTACCAATAGCATCAAGTATTTTCTTGCCTTTGAGAAAACCCATCTATTCTTCAGATAGTGTTCTAGAAAGAACCAACCTGATTCTCTTAGAAATGATCTTAGCAATGATCTTATAACATAAGTTACAAAACGCTATAGGGAGAAAATCGCTAAAAGTGGTAGGACCATTAACTTTGGGTATCAGGGAAATAAAAGTAGAGTTGATCGAAGCAATAAATTCACCATTTACTCTTGATTCCTCAACCATTTCTAGCAAATCCTTTCCTACCAGATCAAAATATTTGACGAAAAATTCTACTGTCCACCCATCAGGTTCGGGACTTTTGTCTCTAGAAAAACCCCGAATTACTTCAAATATTACCTCCTTCATAATTTATTTTTCTAATAAAAGGACATCCTCCTCAGTCACTATGTTTTTGAAAGGCCTTACCAGAGTGATCTGATCTACAATAACATTCTGAACAAGTTCACTATATAAGTTCTTGAAGTAATTGATTGCTTCATTCATCAGGTCTTGTTGTCCTGAAACTATAATACCATTTTGATTCTTTACCTAGCAAATATGTTTTTAATTTCTTCGATAACTTGCAAAATGGTGAAAGAACTTCGTGTTCTTATCACCACTTTTTTATTCCGATTGCCCTACTCTTTTGTCGCCACATTTCTTCCTTTGCCAATAAAATTTTCTTCCTATCATCTTCAAGTGTACATAGTTCTTGTGACCTATCATCAGTCAAAGGGTCTTGAAGCACATGTTTATCTATGTTATCAATAGTTGCTTCAAGCTTTGATAGTTTCAAGTGATACCATATTCGTTTCTCCCTAGCCCAATGTTTTACACGCCTTTTAAAATAAGATAACTTACTTACTAGTCTTCTTTGAGCCTTTGTATATGAATGAAAGAGCAGATCACTGCACACATCCTGGACCATTCCCTCAAAAGTGCCATCATTCATCCATTCCAAATTGAATTTAAACGAGTATGCTATTGTCGAATTCCATGTTCCAATCTCTAGAATTATTGGAGCATGATCTAAAAGATGTGGGAACTCTACCCATGATCTGTACCTCTAAGAGGTAACAATAAAGTCCTCTGCGACAAATACACGATCAAGTCTTTTTTCAATGCTATCCAATCCATCTCTCCCATTTCGCCACGTAGGAACTATCTCTGCTGGCTTAATATCCACAAGTCTGTTCTTTATAAAAGGGTCCTTGAAAAAACCTACCATAGGATCAACATGTGTTGTATGGCCCCAAATCTCCTCAGCTGAGGTCATAAAATTTAAATCTCCTTCCATAATTAAATCTTTATGCTCTAAAATTCTAGATCCATCCATAGTGTTCCAAAAGACTTTACGATCCTGATCCTAACAGGGTCCATATACATTAAGAAGAGAAATATTGATGTTTTCATGAAGAGATAAGCTGACAAAGGTAGAATCTGTCACTGGAGGGATGTCCTCTGAACTAAGTCCTGGGTAGTCTACATTACCAGGCGCTTCATCTTCCTGTAAATCCGGACCTAGATGTATATCCTCCGAAGAGTCATCATCTTCTAGTGAGCCATAAATAGAAGTGCACTCCTTTCTTGAATGTCCAGTCTACCTACAAAGGGTACAATGGAAGGGTATCCCCAAGTAGTCTAAACGTTGGATGAAGACAAGACCCCACCACTCAATTTCCATAACTTCCATTAAACCAGCATGAACATCAACTTCGACAAGGATCTTAGCCATTCTTTTGTCAGTCGACTTCATATATAATTCATATAAACTTAAGAAATGACCAATGGAGTTGGAAACAACCTCCAATGCTTTAGCGTTCCATAATGGTAGAGGTAAACTCGGCAGAAGCACCCAAATATGTCTAAAACTAAAATACTCTGTTGTGGGATTAAAGTTGAGCCACCACCTTTTCAACATTAAACTACCTCTATAAAAAATCCAGAACTTTAAAAGAACTAGTTTGGAGTCCTTTGGAGTCTTAAACATGAATCCAATCCAACCTCTCGAGAGCGAAAGGATCTCAGGCGAATATCCTAATAAAGGATTCCAGACCCTCTGAACCAACTCCTCAATTGATGATGAACAACGGGACCAATAGGCTAGTCGCCCAACTAAGGCACATAAAGCCAGGTTACATGACTCCTCTAGTCCTATGTCCATACCCATAACCAACCTCCACCTGGCCTTTTTTGGCTTCCAAAGTTTTAACGTTCGCTTCTTCCTATAAGATGGCTCCTCGCTCGTAAAACTAACAAAAGAAAAACCAATCGTGTTCAAAGGATCCTTCCTCCTTTCAGTAGACACTCCTCCATGTCCTAGTTTCTTCTTAGCAAAGGAGTTGTCTCTTGGGTGACCATTAAACAAACCTTCTGTGTCTTTCAACGAACTATGTTTCAGAGTAGGATCTGAGGAAGCTAATGGGAACTGCTCCAAAGGTAATAATCCAACATTGAATTCCCCATTATTTTGATCATTTGACCGCTTGTTGTGAGCATTAAGTCTATTGAGCTCATCTAACGATGCTAAAAAGCCTGGCCTTTCCCATGACTCCTCGTCATCCGCACTTAGCACTTTGTTGACTTCACCTTCCATTAAGTGGACACATGGGTAGCAAAGAAAAATCAGTAAATATTATTCAATCAAATCAGACTGCAGACTGAGTCTCTTCATAGTTAAGGTATCCGAGAATCGAGAAATTGGTAAGAAAAGACGAGGCAAGGTAATTATTAGTCAGTAGACTTTTGGCAGTGTTTTAAGACTATGATAGTCGCACAGACTAGTATCAAGTCTGCCACCTTCAATAGCTATTCACCAAACTCATCATAAGCTTATTCTCCAAGTCGAACTGTCAACTAAAATCTACTCCTACCCAGAGAAAACCTCACTTAATGTACTGAAAGTTTTCTATCCCCATGTTGGGCGAGGATCCTAAGAAAATTGGAAAGTCCACCTCCCATACCATCCCAAACCTCCACGAAACCTAAAACTTGTAAAACCTTCAATAATTTTTGAAAATCCTATTATCAAATCAATTTCAACTTGTTCTAAAAAGAGACAACACTCTTACTCATGGCTACTTGAACTAAACCTAATTAATAAAAATAAATGTTTACCATGTTATAATTATAACAATGAACTACATAAATATTAACTTAGTAAATTATATTCTTTGTTGCAAAATTAAAGTGATAACTTGATCTGCAATGATGATACGTTGAATCACAATACTCTTGTCATAATGACTTTTCCATTGATACAAAAGTTTTGAAAAGTTATTCTACCCTTATATTTTGGGAATAGTATTTAATTGGATCATGTGTTAATATTAATATTCAATTTAATACATGTTTGTGTATATTGAACTTGACTTTATCTTTAGTCAATTTTATTTAGGCTTGAAAAATGATGGATCAAATAGATGTTTTGGAGTTAAAAAAAATGCTAACAGGACATGAAGAAATTATCCATTGTGGAAGAAATTGCTTGTTTTTATTAACTATCAAGGTGCATGAGAATGAGCACCACCATGCCTCACAACATGTAACTATTATGAATCTCTTGGTTTAGTAGTAGAGGCATAAACTATATCATTCCCATATTATTATTAAATAAATAATAATAATATGAGGCATAATAAACTAAATGTTTTAGAAGTTGAATACAACATGTTGAGAAACTTAGCAATCAATCTTAGTGAAAAAATCCAATCCATAGCCCCAACAATAAAATGTCCATCCATTCATCCCACATAAAATACAAAGAGGAAGAAATTGTCCATAAGATGAAATATACCATGAATATAGAACAATAGAATTCACATATCGAACAATAAAATTCAATAAAATTCTCTCATGTCAAATGTTAATCGGGAGGATGCAAACAACCAAGTCCAATCCATAGCCCCAACAATAAAATGTCCATCCATTCATCCCACATAAAATACAAAGAGGAAGAAATTGTCCATAAGATGAAATATACCAT
>JASDQU010100053.1:671570-688583 GCA_032191745.1 Picea mariana | reverse complement strand
AGCTTCTAGAACTTTCTAGCTCTTGTGTTTGCGATTCAAACGAGCAAAACTACCAGAAGCCTTGTTACGACCGACACCACCTACACGCAATGAAGAGCTCTTTATAGGTAAGATCGACAAAATAACTCTAGAACATGGTTTAGGGGCGGTTTTAGGTGAAACATGTGTGCAGCCTTCTCAAGTGAGACCTCCCATGTGTCGACCCTCAAAAGGAATGTCATTTTTTTTATTATATTTTGTTATAAAAGGAATGTCATATTTTTTAAAAGTATTTATATTTTTTAAAGGCATTTACATGTTTTATAGATGAAGTGTAAATAGTTAAAATTGGATATTTAAATAAAATCGTATATATTAAATAAATAGTCATATCACAATAACTTGAACTTTTATATATTTAATAAAATTTTGAAATAATTTTAAAAGTAAAATAATTAGAAATTTATCGAATAAGATCATAAATATGGAATATGATTGGGGTAAGAGCGTCTACATCACATTATGGTCCATTATTTGAGGCTTTATTTGGAACTTTTCGAAACTTTATTTACACGTGTTGGAGAGCATAATAGTGGCATTATGGTCCATTAAGGGTTTATTGTAACTTTTCGAAACTTTATTTACACGTGTTGGATAGCACAATAGTGGCCTCTTTGACTTTAGTAAGATGGAAGTGAAGCTATATATGAACTTTTATAAACAATTTTTTATGCGTTTAACAATACGCTCAATTTCAGCATTGGAAACGTTCAAATTCCTTCAAGTAACTAATAAATTGCATCTTAGTAAATATTTCTTAGTCATTGTCTATCAGCTTTGGAAAAGTTCAAATTCAATCAACTAACCAATAGATTGCATCTTAATAAATATTTATTAGTCACTGTTTTTAAATTGAGAATATATGAATAGATTTAGTAGTGGTTGTTTTAATTTTTTTTGGAGTAATTTTCCCATAAGTTTTGTCTAAAATTTAGTTATCAATTTTAAAAATTGCATTATAAAGTTGTGATTTTAAGAACAATTATTTCATTGGACTATAATGATAGTTGTTGGAAAGTAAAAAAATGTAGAACGTTTAGACTACGCCTAAGTTTTGTCGAAAATCCGGTTACAAATTTAGAAAATTGCATATTTTGATGGTTGGGATCACATATTATGGGTGTCTTCGGGGTTTTTGAGGGTGTTGAATCAATTTATGCAATCAAAAACATGATTTAAGCAACATAAAGTTGTGATTTTGCCAACAATTGCGTTGTCGGTTTCTAATGATAACTGTCGGAAAGTCAAAAACATAGAGCATTTAGACTACACCTATATGAATCATTTTGATGTGGTTTTTTAAACTCAACATTAGTTGGAGCAATGCTAATCAATTCTATTAAAACAAATTTATTAGTTTAAAATAATATATTAATTTTTAGGAATATATATATATATATATATATATATATGGCAAGCTATTTTTATATTAATACGGTAAAAAAAAAAATTACAACCACTGCTCTATGCGGCTTGTCAAAAAGGAAATCAAGCCACATAGAGTTTCAAAATAGTGTTTAGAGTATATTAGAGTTGTCAGGATTATGTCTAGTCTTCTTATAGAGGTCTAAAGCCTCATGCAAAATAAAACAAAACTTAGAAAACAATGAAACTAATAGCCAAATAACACAAGAAAGCATGACTACATAGAGTAACAACAAAAGGTGATTGTAGAGGGAAATAACAAAAGACTTGTCAGTCCTGGCCTGGAGGATTTGGAGGCCTAGTTGCCTAAGAATCACGAGTTTCCTTGCTAATGTCCCTCTCCACATCCTCTTCAATGATAATTAGATTAGAAGAGTTTCCTTGGAAGTTCAGGGTCTCTTCTTCTTTCGTTGAGAAAGCCTTATCGTTGGCCTACTAATCTGCCACCTCAATTAGGATACCAAAGAAAACTCTACAAATGACCTCAAACATGGCTTCAAACAACATGAATATGTCCAACAATTCTTGGTGTTGAGCTCCATGTTCCTTGAGTCGTTGGGAAATAAGGGCCTTGGTGAGACAATATTGCTCAGTGGCTCTGAAGACCTTGTTGTCTCTTCTCCTCGAGAAACTAGAGTTAGAGAAGTAACCCTCGAAATCTTGTTCAATTTGCTCTTTTACCATGTGTTTTCACTTTTCGAGGAAAATGTCCTCCATTGTATATGCCTCCAATTTTATATCAACTAGAAAATTCGTTTGAAAGATTTGTTTTTCCCTTTTGGCCACTTTTTTGGCCATGATCATGGAGGGGATTGGTACCTTTTGGAAAGTATTGTGAGAGGCATTCCTTTTCCTTCTCCTTACACCCCTTGAATTGTATTATGGAAAGTCCATGCAAGAGTGGTTTTCCATGGCACACACAAGACCCAAGGCAAGGGAGAGAGGGGCCCATAAAACCTTGAACAAGGAGCTAAAACAATCCCCATTGCTAAAAATGTCACCATAACAGAGCAAGGGATGGAGAAGAAGCCCATGACCTTACTATCAAGCCTATGAACTAAAACCCAATAATGATACAAAGAGAACCGAGCCACCAACCAAACTGCAAACCCAAGTTGAATCCAGCCCCTAGAGGATTCCCTCCAATTCACCCAACACCCATGATAAAAGATAGTTCTATTACTCAATCCAGGAAAGTAGAGTGTGCCTCCCCCAAACCACAAGTGTAGTAAAATAATCAAGGCCATAGAGAAATAAAAACCTGATGCCCAACAAAACCAGAGGAAACCATAAAAACACTAACAACCAATTTCCACCACACAAGTGGGATACAAAGTCGCAGGGACCCTTCTGAAGCTCAAAATCTCTAACTACCCCCACTATTAAGTGGAATAGCTCCTTTGTTTCAGATAATGTTGTATCCCCCACTTGAATTCATGATATCCTGCATACCCGTTATCCTAGTCTTATCATCGAAACAAGGGCTTTTTAGACAAGACATAAATGCATTCATTGTCCTATAGCCTAGCTCAATCAAGCTACTCTCCTTCAAACCAGGCAACATAATGCCTCTCTACACCCTTGTACAAATCCCATAACTGCCCTCATTTTCTTGGAGTACCTGATCTATATATTCATCTCTTATTTGATCTTATTTCTAAGTATAATAACTTGTTATTTTAATTGATTTCTTTGAGGATCATCAAAATGGAAACCAAGCCACAAAGAGTTTCAAAATAGAATTCAAAGTATATTAGAGTTGTCATGATTATGTCAGTSTTCTTATATAGGTCTAGAAYMTCATGTAAAATAAAATAAAAACTTAKAAAACGRTGAAACTAATAKCCATATAATACAAGAAAACATGACTACATAGAGTAACAACATAAGGTGATTGTAGAGGGAAATAACAAAAGACTTATCAGTCCCAGCCTCGAGGGCTTAGAGGTATGGGTTCCTAAGAATCAAGGGTTTCCTTGTTAATGTCCCACTCCACATCCTCTTCAATGATAAATGGATTAGAAGAGATTCCTTGGGAATTCAAGGTCTCTTATTATTTCGTTGAGCAATCATTATCATTAGCCTACCAATATGCCACCTCCAATTATGATACCAAAGAAAACCCTGTAGACGACCTCAAACTTGGCTTCAAACAAAATGAATCTGTCAAGCAATTCTTGGTGTTGAGCTCCATATTCCTTGAGCCCTTGGGAAATAAGGGCCTTGGTGAGCCCATATTTCTTAGTGGCTCTGAAGACCTTGTTGTATCTTCTCCTTGAGAAACTAGAGTTAGAGAACCAAGCCTTGAAATCCTATTCAATTTTCTCTTTCACCACATGTTTTCACTTTTCGAGGAAAATTTCCTCCATTGCATCTTCCTCTTCTTTTATCTTAGTTGAAAACTTCGTTTAAAATATTTTTTTTCCCTCTTGGTCACTTTTTCATCCCTATTCATGGAGGGGACTGGTACCTTGCAACGAGTAGGGTGAGAAGCATTCATTAATCTTCTCCTTACACCCCTTTTTTTATGGATTGTTTCCACTCCGTACAAGTGAAACCTCCCTTGGATTACAAACATTTATACCAAGACAGAAACACTACAGGTGGATACTAACTTTCCTTTGAACTCAGTTTAACCAATCAGGAAGAGGGGGAGAAAGGGTGTGATGCACCTTGTTTCAAATTTTGTCTTTGTTGCTTCCAATCCAAGCTTGATCTCCAAACTCCTTGGGGCAATTTGATATCTGCAATAGGAAGCAAAGAGAAACCAATACCTCCTACTCTAGTTGATTAGATCAAACAAATTCATCTACGGAGAATGAAAAAACAATAAACAAGCACATGCAAGAATACACAAGCTTGAAGGAAATAGGCCAAGTATATTCAAATGAGAACCCAAAGAGAGTAATTGCAAACCATGGATGATGATGCAACACTTCTCCAAGCTCTCCTCGTCCAAACCTTGCACAAATCTACCAAGATCAGAGGTTTGATATCTGAAAGATTCCTCCTTTTCACCTTGGAAATCCCTCAATATATAGGCTTGAGAGGCACAAATACCATGATAAAATGAGGGATATGGTTGAGGATATGGCTCCTTGAGGCTTGGATAAGATCCTAAAGTGAATCCCAAGCATGAGGGTTGAACACAACTAACCCAATATGAAGGATCTGGCCCATAGAAATAGGTTGAGGAGATCCCCCCTTCCTCTCAATAAGAAAGACGCTCCCCCTCAGTGAGAGATAGGGTGACACCATAGAAGTGGTGCTACCCTAGAATGGCAAGGGGGCAACATGGGTCCACCCTCCGGATTTCTAGGGCAGCGCCACCCTTCACAAAAGTTCTAAAATGGGTCAAATTTTCCAAGGAAAAAGTGTGTTTTGACCTAGAAATGATGGTTTTCCTCCTCCCATATGACTTTGGGGCGATGAACAACTATTTAAATGGTGTCAAGGGGTGGTGACACCTCACAAATTGAATGTGACACTTGGGAAGGTGCATATGGCACTTGGGATAGTGAATGTGACACTTAGCAAGGTGCATACGTCACTTTACGACACTTGCAACACTTAGGGTGTGAAACCAAAATGTGAAATTTTGGTGTGTAATAGATGCCCCCCAAAGTGTGAGGTTAGAAGAGAAACTAATGGATGAAACAATTTACAAATTCTTCAATGCAAGGGTGCTGGAGTAGGAGAACCTGTTAGAAACTACAAACAATCATCAAACAATATTAATATATGTTCCATTTTTTAGGCATGCATACCTATGCTTGGAATACGAGATTAATCAATCGATACATTGCGTATCCATGAGAATACTGACTAAGGATATGGCCATCGACGATACAATGTGGATCCATACTTGCATGACATGAACTGATTGTAACCGCAAAAAATACACAATGGAGCTATGAGATGACAAAACATAGCCACAAATCAATACAAAGTGGATCTATGTGACAATATATATATATATCAGTAAGACTTCCAACAAGATGATTGTACTGGAATCTTTTACATTCTCAAATGATCTCCATCGCAGCCTAGGTAAAACACATAACAAAGTGAATGCCCAACCTAGGGTCTTCGACATGATCCTGATGTGGTACAAATCTAGCCATGTGAATAGATGATTTAATGTCAAACATGGTAGAAACCACTTGATTACCGGTCATTGAGGTAAACCATTAACAATTGCGAGGGAAATCACCAATGATGTAAATGAATCCCAAGGTACCATAGTACATTCCAGCGAATGTGAATAAATGAGATGAGGTCAAACATCCATGGAATCAATCGATCATGGGTCATTGAAGTAAACCCATTTTCAAAATCGAGGAGGCCTTCCATTGAGGCATGCAAGTTCCAAGGTACTAATTAGCTTCTAAGTCTAATTCCTGGATAATGTGTTGAATTCGACACGAACAGACTCGTCGAAGGAGGGCCTTGATGTATCCCCCATCATCGACATGAAATTGACATAGGAAAGTGATATGAGATGTTGGATCGAATGAGTATGTACTAACACAAGAAATGGAAACTGGTAGCATTGCAGATGGATGGTTTGAAGTAAAACTTCCTTTGAACATGATGAGGCGCGACAACTAACTTTGCATCAGTGACTCGACAAGTACCAAGAACTTAATGTGACAGTTAATAATAGCACTCTTCGACTGGATGAAAATGTATAGCGACACATGGATTTGGTATGACTCAGAGACAAGTAGATTAATCAACTATAAGACGAGACACAAACATTTTCCATGTTCAAAGCTGACAATATCTTCCATAAAGGATTCCCAAAACGATTGACCCACTTCCTTCAATCCCCCCCCCACCCAGATAGATGATTACCTCTTTATTTTTTAATGAGCTTAAGGAGGATAACAAATGCTCGATATATCTCATCCTTCAAATGAGTCCCTCGACATATGTTTAACGAACCTAAGGAAGGAGGGGTTCAGTCCCATATGGGTTGTGGAGATTGGACTTACGTAGGTCCTTTGATGCATAGTTTTATGATCCCAAAGAAGGTAAACTCAAGGGTTTTTCATGTTTAGAGAGACTGAAAAGAACTTAAAGGTGACTCCATGGATGAATTTTTCATAAATTTAGTCTCCCAAGCCAGAAAAAAGTGTAAAACAATACAAGGGAGAACTCTTCTAATCCTGAATGGAATTAGCAATTTTTGTTACAAAATGTTTCCCTTATGGATAGGTGAAACCTCCCTTGGATTACAGACCTATATACCAAGACAGAAACACTATAGGTGGACACTAACATTCATTTGAAATCAGTTTAACCAATCATGAAGAGAGAGCGAGAAAGGGTGTGATGCACCTTGTTTCAAAGTTTGTCCTCGATGCTTCCAATCCAAGATTGATCTCCAAAATCCAAGATAGAATGAAGGTGACTTTCCCTTGACGAAGGTAGAGGGCCTTTTTGGAAAGACTTTCGGCAACCTTATTCTCTTCTCTGTAGATGTGTGCAAAAGTTAGAGAACTGAAGAGATGTATGATATCAGAAATTCTTTCCATCCAGTTGTGTAAATTTGCCACCATGATAGAACCCTTGCCATTAAGCCAATCAATAACGATCTTAGAGTCTCTTACCATAAATAGATCATGAACCGAAAGTGTTTTTGCCAAGAATAAAGATGCCCAAGCACCCAAAATCTCAGCGCTCATGTTTGTACCTCTTCCACATTTAAGAGTCCATCTATATTCTGTATGTACATCAATCTTTATCACTCCACCAATGCCACATAGAGTGTCATTCTATTGTGATGCTCCATCAAACCAAGCAAGCGCTTTGTCCACTGGAAAAACTGTAGACATTCTCCTAGATTTTGGGACTTTCTTCGGATTTCCCATCGACCCTGCAACACCTAATACCAGATAAACAATCATCTGCATAGAAGGAGGTCTGTTCTCAAAGATAGACTTGTTCCTGTCCAACCAAATGTTCCAGCATATAATAGCTGGAAGGAAAGGGTACTTCTGATTCTGAGAATACCAATTTTGCATGCAATCAATAACCGAATTGGTGGCCCATACATGATTAAGTTTTAATAACTTTTTCACTTCCTCCCAGATTGTAATTGTAAAGGAACAAGAAACAAAAAACATGGTTGTTTGTCTCACCCTTATCCCTGCATAGAAAACACTTTCTAGACCCTTTCCACCCTTTTTCTACAAATTATCCCAAGTTAAAACTTGTTTTCAACTACCAACCAAAAGAAGAGTTTAATTTTCATTGGGAAGTCCCAAGTCCATAAGTTTCTCCTCCATCCACCTATGTTTTAACTCCATAGCTTGTTTGACAATGTGTCTTTAATATTTTTAACTGATATTTGGCATGAGGCATCACCTCCATTCCATAATAGTTCATCCGGTCTATTGACTAGATAGATCCCTGCACCGATCAAATTTTTGCTAAATGTTTCCCATTCCTTTGCAAGATCCCCCTCCAGGTTCAAATCATAACTGCTGACCCAATTTTGTCCCATCACTCCCTATGACCCTGTTTGTCTTTACTGGAATAATAGATGAATGTTCTTACAATTAAGGGCCATAATCAGCTCCTAAGAGAGGAAAGAGTATTGTCACATTCCTATAATAACATCTCTTCCAATAGAAATTGAGTGACCTGAACCCGACTTCCAAACCATCGAGTAAAGGATCAGCGACAAGGTATTTCTAATGTTTTTCCATGATTGCGATCCAAAAGAGGAGAAAGTATCCACAGATCAAAGCCGTGATAAGATATATCCATGAGGGATGTATTTGTCTTTAATCACTCTTTGTCATAAACTTGTCTTCATTAAGGTGCACCATAAAGTGTTTGTCGCGAAGGCCCTATAAAACACAAAAAAAATCTGGAGACTCTATTATCGGACTAATCGGTAGGTGCAGACACTAACATATCTCCCTAGATCCACCAGGATCTAGAACAAAATAGGACAGGACATGACTCGTTCCCTAAGTTTTGACCATTGAATAAGCTAGTAGGAAGGAACAAGTAACCTACCTTAGTATCGCTTCCTAGGGTCTCTGTTGCTCCCGCTTCACTCCGATGCTCTCATGAGGTCAAGACCAAGACAACACAAACCAACCAAAGTGAAGATAGCAAAATATATTCAATTGTCAACTTATGTGTATGATCAAGGAATTACACAATAAAGTGAGAATAACTTTATGGGAAAGGACATGCCACTGTATCATATTAATTGAAAGTAAATATTACAACCTGATCGCCTTGATGTCACAAGCTTCCTTTCGATGGCTTTTGGCTCCAACACACACACTTTCTCAATCCTTGTATGAAGAAGATAAAATACTCTTGATAGACTTGTTAGAGTCTCCAAGCTCCTGTTCAAGCTAAGTCCTTCACACAATTCTTTCACCAATTCTCCAATGAATCTTGCTAAACCTTTTCCATGAGAATTCCATCAATATATAGGAGAGAATGAGATGGTTACTTAGATAAGAATGATCCCACAATATCAGGGAATCCAGTACAAGGATAACCATTCGAATGCCAACCCATTCTTCTAGAATATTCCCTTCTATAACCATTGAGAATTCATCTTTTTCCATGCTTTAGAGAAGGTTTGCACCCTAGCTATGTTTCATAGTGTGAGAATTTCTCACTCTAGCTTAAGGCAGCCTATGAGAATGGGTCATTCTCGCACCCTGGGATACTAGCAACCTACGAACTCTCTTCAAAAATGAGTTTTCTGGGAAGAGATGAATATAACTTTTCTCCAGAGAAAATTTATATGAGGAGCCTGAGTACACCATCATCATGCACCATCATGATGACCAAAATCATGGGTAATAGAATGCCCCCCAAAGTATGAGGCCGGAACCAGTGACAACCAAAAGGCTTTGTAAACTACATGTCTGTGTTAGAAACCAGGAGCGCACCTAATCAGAAACCTGCGAACACCCAAGCATCTACAAAATATCATACATATCAATTATGAGGTAGGCATTCCCATACTCAGATCACAGATGAATGACAATTGTAGACATGGGTCATGGCCACCAATCATACACTATGGATCCATGTCGTCAAAATATAGCATAGCCACCAGGAATACACTGTGGATCTATGCAAGAAATTTCAAATTAGGACAACATAGCCACGAGACATACACAGTGGATCTATGTGTCGCAAATTATACATACTCCATCGCAACCTGGACAAAGAGATGATATCCAGGGTCTTCAATCTCGTCGCCCAAAAGTATGAATCTAACCATGTGATTACATGTGTTGAAGTCAAACATGGCAGAAACCACTTGATTACCGATCATTGATGAAACCGTTAACAAGTGCGAGGGAAATCACCATTGATGTCAATGACTCCCAAGGTACTCTAGTACAATCCATCGAGTGTGAATGAGTGAGTTGAAGTCGAACAACCGATGGAATCTTTCAATCAGGGGTCAATGATGTAAACCCACTGTCGAAAGCGAGGAAACTTGCCATTGAGGCATGTAAGCTCCAAGGTACCAAAGAATTCCTAAGTCTTGATTCCAGATAATGATATGAAGTTGACAGAACAAAACTCGTCACAAGAGGGCCTTGATGTGCCCCCCATCAATGACACGAAATGAGTAACAAATTTTGAAGGTGAAACAGAGTGTGATGTAAATTAAACTGGACACGGGGAAGGCCGACACAGAGAGAATGGACAACTGCATATGGCTAACTCAATAGAGGTTCCAGATGGACTTCTCTTGAACATATGAACGACACGACCAATAATTTGGCAGCATTGACTCAAAGACGACATAGGGAATGACCTTGTAACAAATCGAATGAGAGACAAATGGATTTCCCAAACCAGCTTCAAATATAATGAATAGGGGGTGTCATGTTCAAGAGTGACACTTACTGCCAATCAATACGAAGATCATAACATATCCCTTTCCCAAATTTTCCCCCACCATTTCTGGGGAGTACCTCTTTATTTTTACGCAAGCTTGAGGAGGATAACATATGCTTGTTGATATAAGCTTATCCTTCGGATAAGTCCTTCGGAGTATGTTTAACAAACCCTAAGAAGGAGTGGTTCGGTCCCATTACGGGCCTTTCGATGTTTGTTTAACGAGTCCAAAGATAGAAAACTAGAAGGTTTTTCATGATTATAGAGTCTAAAACAACACTCAAAAGAGAACTCTCTCAGTTCCTTTTTCGTAAAGTAGTCCAATGAGACTGAAAAAGAGATAAATTATCGCTCACCAGACGCTTTCTTCAGATACTTTATCGAGCGTGAAAATAGCGAGGTCGCTCGACTATCTTTTCATGTTTAGAGAGTCTGAAAAGAGCTTAACGAGGACTCCAGGGGAGTTCCTTTTTCGTATAACCTTGTTGAGCTTGAAAAAGTGATAAAAGTATGCTCGATCGCGTTCTCATGTATTTTCGAGCGCGAGAACGGACAAAGACCACGCTCGAGGTTTTATACAAAAACCATAAAAAACAATCAAAACATCGATGAAAAAAGAAAAATCATGCCTGCATCCCTGTATATGAACATCGAAGTCATTACGCCTGCAAAAGTTACACTCAAAAGGACATTAGGGATTAGGGTTTAATAGATAAATAATCATAAAAAACTAAATAACATGGTAAAAGTAAATATAAAGGAGTAAAACTCTTTTTACCACATCATTTTCACTTTTCCATTATTTGAGCCCCCAAAACCCTCTTTTACCCTCGAAGTTCGGTGTCAAGTTGCGGGAGTTATGAGCATCCATTGATCGAGCCATCAGTGACAGTGAGGTAGGTTATTTGTCCTCTACTCTTTCATGGTTTAATTTTTCATTTTCATTGGTTAAAATTCATTTTGTGAGTTGGTTTTGTGAGCCCTACTTGCGCTCAGCCATTCTCGCAGGTTGGCTACATGGGACCTACAAGAATGGGTCATTCTTGCAGGTGATCCCATAGCAGCCTGCGAGGTTCTCACACTGTGCCTAAAGGGAACCTGCGAGAACTACAAATCACAAAAGTTTTTTTAAAAATTTACTCAATGAAAGAGAGACAATTCATGAATAAAGTTTCTAATCCTCTTTTTGTGCTTCTTATGCAGGTAATTGGCCATCAAAATAGTTCTTGAATGGCGTGAAAGGGAGCACAAAGAAGACAATGCCATTGTCGGAAATAATCCACCCACTATTGCTTCTTTGAGAAACTGTGGCCTTCTGAAGTACTTTCGTATCTCGAGCATGAGGGCCCAAGCCAGGTTAGTAGAGTACCTTGTGCATATGTGGGATCCTGATCAGCAGGTATTTCATGTAGGGGTCCACAAACTATCCTTAGATATTGAGGACATTTACTTCTTGACTAGATTGTCACGGTGTGGGTACCACGTGAGCCTGACTGGTAGAAGAGGTGGTGGGCTTCCCATGAATGAGTACTGTCGCTTACACTGTGTTCTCGAGGCAGAGAGGAAGAAAGGGAAAGTAGATATTTGGGGAGTATGGGATTTGACCCTCCGTACTATCTTATTCACCATTGCTCGGATGGATGGGAGCTCCACTCCTCACATGGCGCTTTAGAGTTACTTCCAGTATGCCATAGAGTGTACTGAACCTCAGGTTTTTAACTGGGCAGATGCAGTGCTTCGTAGCATGAAAAGGAAGTTGACCAAATGCAGATGAGGTGACCTAAAGAAATTTGGGTATGGATCTTTGTTAGTGTCCTTCTTTCTCGAGAGGGTTTGATTACTGGGGCTGCAGGTGGAGTGGAATTTACCGGCTCCCAGGGATCCAAGAATTTTGAGATGGTGTCAGCTCATGGCCCGACACGTAGCTGGACCAATCATCATGTATGATGATACCTTCTTCGACTGGCTACAACCACAGATGTTGATGGTTGACGATTATGCTTATGTCGGGTTGGATTTCTGAGGAGATCCAGACTTAGTCCTGTCGGAGGATGCTCAGTGGGGGGAACTTGGTAAGAAGTACACAATTTTTTTCTTTCTAAATGTTTTTGTGAATTTTATCATATTCAAAATTTTTTTGTTTAATATGTTCATCCAAAGACTAAATACAAAATTCATTTTTTGATGACATAGATGTTGGACCTTACCGACCTCCTGGTACTTCTCCCATTCAGCGGTGAGGATAGGTAGCGCCAGTGCCACAATGGGAAGCCGAGGATTACCATGCAGTGGAACAAAACCTAGAGGGTTTGACCGCAGATATTCCAGACATGCCTCTTGGAGAGGTTCCATGACGTGATCAGTGCCATACAGTAGGAGTATCAGAGTCCATGAGTCAACTGCTACGTAGAGTTTCCCGGGCAGTCGTGTGTTACAGTGAATGTCATCCATGACGTCACTTTGTAGAAGCTATGAGCTTCAGATTTTGACATTTTGGTCTTCGAACAAAACTTTTTTTGTAAAAAAAACTCTTTTGATCGTTATATATACAGACGGCTTCTATCGGTTTATCATGTGTTGTGAAAATTGATGTAATTGATTTATAAATGATCCAAATGTCTGTCTAATACATAGTTATCCAATGCATTAGTTAATGTATTTAGACATCTAGGAATATGTTGATATGCAATGTAATCAAAATAACGTTCTAAGAGGCGAATTCGCAAATACACCTGTAACAAAGTAGGACTTCGAATAGTATAGACATTACTTAACTGTAGTACTACAAGATGCGAATCGAGTCACAAAACCAAATGACGGATTCCGAGCGAGATGGAATCAACCAATAATTCAATAATGACGCTATACTTTGGAATGTTGTTGGTCGCACGGCCGAGACACACACCTCGTAAGGAGAGAAGTTCGTTTGTAGGGGCGTAAATTGCCCATGCAACAGAAGCAAGATTCTGAGTACTACGGATAGTGCCATCAGCGAAGCCAATATAGGGTAGCGAAGACTCCAACATATGGAAATCAAACACAATGTCACATAAGGGCAGAGACTAGATAACGACAAAAGCAAGCTACAGTAACACACAAGAAGTATGATACAATAAAAATACAAGTACTCGTGCACAGATGATTTTATGCATAGTACTTCTTCAAGTACAACCCATTTCTAGGTTCACTCAAAGGGATACTGTCATAATCTACTAACTCATAAGCTCCTTTTTCCAAAACTCATCGAATGATATAAGGACCTCGCCACATGGCTTCAAGTTTTCTAGCTCCTAGCATATTTCGATCCTGATCATAGAGGAGAACGAGATCTCCTTCAGAGAAAATGCATGGCTTTACATGTTTTTCGTATTGGGCCTTGACACATTTCTTTTGAGCTTCTATTACTAGGATAGCATTGCGTCAAGTTTCGTCTAATCGCATAATATACAATAGACGTTCTTCCTCAGCAAAAGTGTTTGGTAGGAGTTCAACAGCTAGTTTTAAAGAGGGTATCTTGCATTCAATCGGGAGAATAGCTTCCAAACCATAGACTAACCAGAAAGGTGTAAACCCAGTAGCAGACTTGACAGATGTCTGGTAAGCCCACAATGCCGAAAACAACATTGTGTGCCAACTTGTTTTGTGAATCCTTATCATTCGTCGGAGCATAGTTATGAGAGCTTTGTTAATTTCTTTGACCTGGCCATTGCCTTGTGGGTAATAGGGCATTGAGTTATCATGGAAAAGACCCAACTTTTCAGTAAGTTTGGACATCATGAAGTTTCTGAAGTGGCTACCGTGATCAATGGTGATAGCTTGGGGAACACAAAAATGAGCTATGACGTGGTTAAAAATGAATAATGTTGCGCTCTTTCCAGTGTTGTCAAATGTCGGCATCGCCTCGGCCCATTTCGTAAAGTAATCGATGGCTACAATGATGTAACCATGCCCCCGGCCGAGTGAGGGTGACATGTCATGAAATCGATGCCCCATTTCTTAAAGGGACCAACTGAGACCACAGGGTGAAGAGGAGCAAGATGTGATTGTATCTTCTGATTATAGTTCTATGTTATTGGATAAATCCATAGGTGCGGACACTAACCGATCTCCCTAGATCCACCTGGATCTAGAACAAAGAAAGACAGAACATGACTCTTTCCCTGCATTTTGATCGTTGAATTAAATAGGAGGCAAGAACAAATAACATACCTTATTATAGCTTCCTATGGTATTTGTTGCTCCCGCTTCGCTCCAGTGCTCTCATGTAGTCAATACCAAGACAACACAAACCAACTAAAGTGAAGAAAGCACGATCTATTCAACGGTCAATCTATGTATATGATCAAGGAATTATACAATAAAGTGGAAATAGCTTTATGGGAAAGGGACATATTACTGTATCATATTAATGGAAAGTAAAGATTACAACCTAAGCCTTGATGTCATAAACTTCCTTTCGATGGCCCTTGGCTCTGACACACACACTTGCTCACTTACATGAAGAATATCAACCCCTTTGGATAAACTTGCTGGAGTCTCCAAGCTGTTGTAGCTTCAGTCCTTCACACAATTTTTTCACTAATTCTCCAATGAATCTTGCTTAACCTTGCTTAACCTTTTCCATGAGAATTTCCTCAATATATAGGAGAGAATGAATTAGTTACTTGGATAATAATGATTCCAAAATATTAGGGAATCCAGTATTAGGATAACCATTCGAATGCCATCTCATCCTTCTAGAATATTCCCTTCGAGAAGCATCGAGAATTCATCTTTTTCCTTGCTTTAGAAAGAGTTCGCACCCTAGCAGTTCAACACAATGCGAACTTCTTGCACCCTGGCTTAAGTGAGCCTGCGAGAATAGGTCATGCTCGCAGGCAAATGTATTAGCAGCTTGCAAACCTCCTTCAAAAATGATATTTCTGGAAATAGAAGAAAGTAACTTTTCTCAAGAGAAAGTTCTTATGAAGAGCCTGAGTACACCATCATCAATACATCATCATGATGACCAAAATCATGGGTAACAGTCTGGCAAGCATGGAATTTTTGAACGACGATTATGTAGTCATTAAATAAAGAAGGCCAAAAATACCCTTCTCGTAAGATCTTCTGGGCAGTAGCATACCCAGACATATTACCACCATAGGCTCCAGAATGGAAGTCATTCAGAGCTTTCTCGGCTTCGTCGAACGTTAGGCAATGTCGAAAAACAGATTCAATCCCTCGACGATAAAGAGTATCCCCGAGGATAATATATTGACGGGCTTGATAGCGTATGCGACGTCAGTCAGTACTAGACAAAGTTGGCTGGAAAGTATGGGTTTGGAGATATATAATGATATCACCATACCAAATATCATCAGTGCCGATAAGGAAAAGAGATTCATTGGGTAATGAATCAGCTGCTACATTTTCTGTTGCAGAATGGGGAAAATCACATATCAACTCAGCGAAAACTAAGGACTTCTTGGACTTGGTGTGTTCGAATTCCAAGTTAAACTCCTGGAGAATCACAATCCATTTGGAGTATTTTCCCCCTAGAAATTGACGGGTAAGAATGTGTTGCGTAGGGTTGCAGTGAGATATCACTATAGTCTTGCGTAAGAGGATATAGTGCTGGAAGCATTGGACGGCTTGGACGGCAGCCAAGGCCAATTTTTCAACATGTAAATACTTGATTTCAGTAGGTGTTAGACTTTGACTCAAGTAGTAGATAACATGTTCGTCATTAGCATCATCTTCTTGGACGAGAACCATACCAATGGTGTAATCCGAGGCAGCAAGGTAAAGGAAATAATCACGACTATAATCGGGGGGAAAGAGAAGTGGAGCATGCGTTAGGGACAATTTCAAAGCTTCAAAAGCATTGTTGGCAATGGTATCCCAGACAAACTCTGAATCCTTTTTGAATAGCCACGTAAATCCACGAGTTATCTCGACGTAATTCGGCATAAAACGACAAAGAAAGTTTGTTTTCCCCTACAAACTTTGCAATTGGCGAAGTGTAGAAGGAGGAGGGAGATTAAGGATCGCCTCAACCTTTAAAGGATCCACTCGGATCCCTTGACGTGAAACGATAAAACCTAGAAGGCGGCTGGATTCCATGCATAAAATGTACATATGAGGATTTAAATGTATACGGTAGAACCGACAACAAACGAAAATGGCTCGGAGGTGGGTTGGGTGATCGACTCGGCGCATTGAGTGAGCGGGTAAATCATCCAAATATGGTTGAACGATGTGCTTGATATCATGGAAATCATAAGACATAGCGTGTTGAAAAGTTGCGCCAACATTCTTGAGACCGAAAGGAAGTTTTCGATAGGAAAAAGTACCCCAAGGACAAATAAAAGTAGTTTTATGTTGATCCTCAGGAACAATGTTGATTTGATTATACCCGAAGAAACCATCCATGAGAGAGAAGATTTCACTTCCGGCGCAATCATCGAAAATCTGATTGACGAAAGGGGTAGGAAAGTTGTCTTTGGGACAAGATTTGTTGATATCCCTATAATCAACACATACACGAATGGTGCCTTATTTTTTGTCAATCGGGACAAGATTGGAAACCCAGTCTGTGAGAGCCACCGGATAAATAAAGTCGGCTTTCAGATGTTTCTCGACTTCGAGCTTGATAGCAGTCACTTTACG
>JASDQU010100053.1:646413-668084 GCA_032191745.1 Picea mariana | reverse complement strand
CGGTATCTGGGTGGTAGTGTCGGAGTGACATTGGGCATTTGCGAGGTGTTGATGGGAGCAAGACTTACCACAGTAAACCCGGTTGGAACACTCGTAGTATCTGTGAGATGGGCCATTTCGGCAGGGACGGTAAAGTGATAAGAGGTAGTCAACGGTACTGTCTCTGGACTAGAGATTTCGGAAATCATAGGTGGGTTGATTTCGGAAATCACAGGTGAACCTGGACCAAAAAGGTCCCATCGAAAAACACCTGTAGACCAAAAAGTATCTCGGCCTTCTATGCCTGGAAAGGATCCAACTGGTGATCCAGAAGACGTAACAACTAAGTCTCTAAAAGAATTCAGTCGCATAAATGGTCGCTCAGAATCATAGTGAAGTCGAAAGTCCTCTCGAGTATTTGTAATTCGAAAATGTTCTAGAGAGTCAGTGCGTTCCACTTGTGGCGTGGTGACGACTGTGACCTCACTTTGTCGAGGAGAGACCTCAGGTGTACTTGTAGGAAAGGGTTGAGAACCTTCTAGATGCTCTGGAGATAAACCCTGCATTCTACATGAACGATGTGGAGGAGCTATTGTAAACGATTGACAAACTTCACGAAGAAAATATTATGGTCAACTTTGGTAAACAAACAAAATGCACTAGTAAACAAAATCTAGGAAGAAACACCAAGCAAACAAGACCTTCTAATTCCGAAGTCACTAGTTGGTGATGAAATCCAACGTCGCAACAATGAGATGAGAAGGGGTTGGGCTAGGGTGGAAAATTTACGGTGATGACCTGCTTAACGGACTTACACCCTAGTGCAAGCTCCCACACATAATCATGGGTATACCCTCCAAGGAGCCCGAGTGAGTTTTGTCAACGTCAATTCTAGGTACCGTGAAGACTTTCCCCTTCACAATCGCCTCATGTAAGAACCTAGAAAGATACGCCACTAAGGTTACCAATGACAACAATAAAGCCTGGGGGGATAGTCGACAGTCCGATCCACACACAAAGGCAGGGTATCTAGCCCGAAATCAACTCAAAAGGCTTCCACTCATCATTGTGGGTATACCTCCAAGTGATCCCCGTAATACGTGCAATCTCTACACTGATATCAACAAAGCAGGGTGACCAACTCTGTCAATATCAATGCGACCTCGTGTTTGACCCTTGTGTGAGAGGGGCTTCCCAGGACAAGATGTTGCAAATGGAATTTAACACTCCCTAACACAAGATGCTATTGTGTGTTTTGTGCTTTGGAGAGTGTATATCTCTTCCTACTCCAAAGTGCTAGCCTAGCTAAATGTTGGTGTAATAGAGCCCTAGAAAAGAGTTACTAGGTAAATTTTACAATTGCACAGTGTTATTAAGAGCTATTGTTTACTCAAAGGAAACAGAGATGAAACTAATGTTGTATTAGACTCTGACCCAACGATGCATGGATGAGAATGAAATATATCAATTTTCGTTCAATGAATCCTATGTATGAGAGGGAGAGAGAAGTTTTCCAAATCAAACTTTGAACTACAAGACACAATTTCCTTAAAAATGCAAATGCAACAAATCACGCATCAATAACAATTCTCTATTGTTTCTTTTTCAATAATTTCAACAATTGATTTTCAATACTTTCGAAGACGAAAATGTTTTTGAAGGAAAAAATTTGTTCACTTTTCAAAAAAGGACCCACACCATGATAGTGAGAGTACAGAAAATCAAAAACCAATGAACAAGCAATGATAAAAACCCAAACCACTCTTTCAATGAAAACAAAAATAAGAAGCAAACCAATTTAGTATTTTCAATTGCATAAGAAAAATGATCTTTCAAACAATGGGAAAATGATAAAGAAAAAGAAACTCAACTTTCAACCAATCACCGGTTCTTAACCAGACAAGCACACTCAGATTCTGAAATCAGAGAGTATAGCTTCACCAAGAAAAGTCAAGAAACGAAAGTCAAGACAGAAGTGACAAGAAGAGCCTTTGAAATCCTAAGACTATTCGTGCATGAAACCGAAGACAAGAAGAACATCAATCAATGGTCCAAGAAACTCATATGAGGCACTTAGACTGATCTGGGCAGTTGAAGATGCCAAAATCTTAAAGAAAAAATTTGAAAAAATGAGTTTGCAGGCTGGCAATATTACACAGTGCGAGAATGAGTGATTCTCACAGGTGAGCTTTGAGCAGACTGCGAGAACCTCACACTGAACTTAAAGGCAGGGTGCGAACTCAGTATGTTCTCGCAGGCTACTGTGGAGTGCAGTGCGAGAATGTCTAAAACTAGTCAAATTCTTGGAAAAAGACAAAAAATTTAAAGAGGCCTTTGGACCCATAGGGTCTATCAGGGTATCTGAAGACTCAGAGATTGATATGAATGGAGAAAGGTAAGACAACAAAAAATGGCCACGGAAAAATACCAAAAATCACAAGAAAATGGGTTAAGACTCCCCAGTATGGTCGCCAATTTTGTTATTGGACTAATCGGTAGGTGCGGACACTAACAGATCTCCCTAGATCCACCTGGATCTAGAACAAAACAGGACAGGACATGACTCGTTCCCTAAGTTTTGACCATTGAATTAGCTAGCAGGAAGGAACAAGTAACATACCTTAGTATCTCTTCCTAGGGTCTCTGTTGTTCCCGCTTTGCTCCGGTGCTCTCGTGAGGTCAAGACCAAAATCATGGGTAACAGACCCCATCCTCCATATAACTTTGGTCTTGAGATAGAGATCCAACTACATAAATGATATCCATTCTTAATTTTGTTCCCTTTCCACAGAAACGAAAAAACTCAACTTTCAAAGTTTATTCAGAGTCTCCATTGAGAAATGAGCAAGTGTCATCCAATAAACCAAAAGACTCTCTAAAACAACTTTAATTAATATAAACCTCCCTCCCAGGGAAAGCCACTTATTGCACCAATGGTTGATCCTGGTTTTAAACTTATCTAATAGCCATTGTCAATCCGCTGCTTTATAACTATCTGGCTTCATCAAGTATCCCAAGTAATTGAATCCCTCTGCTAAGTCTTTATAAGAAAACAATAAGATATCTTTTAAAGGCTGTAAAAAATCCTGATCAACACCCTCATATATAAAGACCGAGTTGTGAGCATTGATAACCAAACCCTATGCTCGACTAAAGGAATGTAAAATATCTCGAATTTTCTCCCATTCCTTGACAGAGGATTTTTTCATGATAAGAATGTCGTCTACAAATAAAATATGCAGGACCTTAATCAATCGTGAAACCTTAATTCCTGAAAGCATACCTGCAACTTGCGCTCTCTTTAAAGATAGACTGAGAAACTCCATAACCATAATGAAGAGTAAAGGAGATAGAGGGCAGACCTGACGAAGAACCCTACTGCTCTTGAAGAAATCAAACGCCTCTCCATTAATCAAGATAACAAAAGACATAGACTTGACACAAGCCATTATCCAAGCTGTTGTAGGCAACCCAAAGCCGCTTTGATGCAAAATTAGTCGTAAAAAATCCCAATTGATACAGTCATAGGATTTTTTTAAGTCAAGCTTCAGAATATTGGCTTGGAGATTTTTGTTTTTAATTCTATGGAGGCATTCTTGTGCAGTACCAATAGCATCAAGTATTTTATTTCCTTTGAGAAAACCCATATGTTCTTCATATAGTGTTCTAGAAAGAACCAACCTGATTCTCTTAGAAATGATCTTAGCAATGATCTTATAACATAAGTTACAAAGAGATATAGGGAGAAAATCGCTAAAAGTGGCGGGACCATTAACTTTGGGTATCAGGGAAATAAAAGTAGAGTTGATCGAAGCGATAACTTCACCATTTACTCTTGATTCCTCAACCATTTCTAGAAAATCCTGTCCTACCAGATCAAAAAATTTGATGAAATATTCTACTGTCCACCCATCAGGTTAGGGACTTTTTTCTCTGGAAAAACCCCGAATTACTTCAAATATTTCCTCCTTCGTAACTTCTTTTTCTAATAAAAGGACATCCTTCTCAGTCACTATGTTTTTGAAAAGCCTTACCAGAGTGATCTGATCTGCAATAACATTCTGACCAAGTTCACTATATAAGTTCTTGAAGTGATTGATTGCTTCATTCATCAAGTCTTGTTGTCCTGAAACCGTAATACCATTTTGATTCTTTACCTCGCAAATATGTTTTTTATTTCTTTGATAACTTGCAAAATGATGAAAGAACTTTGTGTTCTTATCACCACTTTATTATTCCGATCGCCCTACTCTTTTGTCTCCACATTTCTTCCTCTGCCAATAAAATTTTCTTCCTATCAGCTTCAAGTGTACATAGTTCTTGTGACCTACCATTAGTCAAAGGGTCTTGAAGCACCTGTTTATCTATGTTATCAACAATCGCTTCAAGCTTTGATAGTTTCAAGTGATCCCATATTCGTTTCTCCCTGGACCAAAGTTTTACATGCCTTTTAAAATGAGATAACTTACTTACTATTCCTCTTTGAGCCTTTGTATATGAATGAAAGTGCAAATCACTCCACACATCCCGGACCATTCCCTCAAAAGTTTCATCATTCATCCATTCCAGATTGAATTTAAACGAGTATGCTATTGTCGAATTCCATGTTCCAATCTCTAGAATTATTGGAGCATGATCTGAAAGATGTGGGAACTCTACCCATGATCTGTACCTATGAGAGGTAACAATAAAGTACTCTGTGACAAATACACGATCAAGTCTTTTTTCAATGCTATCCAATCCATCTCTCCCATTTTTCCATGTAGGAACTATCTCTGTTGGATTAATATCCACAAGTCTGTTCTTTATAAAAAGGTCCTTGAAAAAACCTACCATAGGATCAACATGTGTTGTATGGCCCCAAATCTCCTTAGCCGAGGTCATAAAATTTAAATTTCATACCATAATTAAATCTTTATGCTCTAAAATTCTGGATCCATCCATAGTGTTCCAAAAGACTTTATGATCCTGACAGGGTCCATATACATTAAGAAGAGAAATATTTATGTTGTCATGAAAAGATAAGCGGACAAAGGTAGAATCTGTCACTGGAGGGATGTCCTTTGAACTAAGTCTCGAGTAGTCTACATTACCAAGCACTTCATCTTCCTGTAAATCTGGACCCAGATGTATATCATTCGAAGAGTCAGCATCTTCTAGTGAGCCATAAATAGAAGTGCACTCCTTTCTTGAATGTCCAGTCTGCCTACAAAGGGTACAATGGAAGGGTATCCTCAAGTAGTCTAAACGTTGGATGAAGACAAGACCCCACCACTCAATTTCCATAGCTTCCATTAAACCAACATGAACATCAACTTCGACAAGGATCTTAGCCATTCTTTTGTTAGTCGACTTCATAGATAATTCATATAAACTTAAGAAACAACCAATGGAGTTGAAAACAACCGCCAAAGCTTTAGCGTTCCATAATGATAGAGGTAAACTTGGTAGAAGCACCCAAATATGTCTAAAACTAAAATACTCTGTTGTGGGATTAAAGCTAAGCCACCACCTTTTTAGCATTAAACTACCTTTATCAAAACTCCAAAACTTTAAAAGAACTAGTTTGGAGTCCTTCAGGTTCTTAAACATGAAGCCCATCTAGCCTCTCGGGAGCGAAAGGATCTCAGGTGAATATCCTAATAAAGGATTCCAGACCCTCTGAACCCACTCCTCAATTGATGATGAACAATGGGACCAATAGGATAGTTGCCCAACTAAGGCACATAAAGCTAGGTTACATGACTCCTCTAGTCCTATGTCCATACCCATAACCAACCTCCACCTGGCCTTTTTTGGCTTCCAAACTTTTAATGTTCTCTTCTTCCTATAAGATGGCTCCTCGCTCGTAAAACTAATAGAAGAAAAACCAATCGTGTTCAAAGGATCCTTCCTCCTTTCAGTAGACACTCCTCCATGTCCTAGTTCCTTCTTAGCAAAGGAGTTGTCTCTTGGGTGACCATTAAACAAACCTTCTGTGTCTTTCAACGAACTATGTTTCAGAGTAGGATCTGAGGAAGCTAATGGGAACTGCTCCAAAGGTAATAATCCAACATTAAATTCCCCATTATTTCGATCACCTGACTGCTTGTTGTAAGCATTAAGTCTATTGAGCTCATCTAACGATGCTAGAAAGCCTAGCCTTTCCCATGACTCCTTGTCATCCACACTCAACACTTTGTTGACTTCACCTTCCATTAAGTGGACACATGGGTAGCAAAGAAAAATCAGTAAAGATTATTCAATCAATTCAGACTGCAGACTGTGTCTCTTCAGAGTTAAGGTATCCAAGAATCGAGAAATTGGTAAGAAAAGACAAGGCAAGGTAATTATTAGTCTGTAGACATTTGGCAGTGTTTTAAGACTAAGATAGTCGCACAGACTAGTATCAAGTCTGCCACCTTCAGTAGCTATTCACCAAACTCGTCGGAAGCTTATTCTCCAAGTCGAACTATCAACTAAAATCTACCCCTACCCAGAGAAAACCCCACTCAATGTACTGAACTTTTTCTATCCTACATGTTGGGCGAGGATCCTGAGAAAAGTGGGAAGTCCACCTCCCATACCATCTCAAACCTCCACAAAACCTGAAACTTGTAAAACCTTCAGTAATTTTTGAAAATCCTATTATCAAATCAATTTCAACTTGTTCTAAAAAGAGACAACACTCTTACTCATGGCTACTTGAATTAAACCTAATTAATAAAAATAAATGTTTACCATGTTATAATTATAACAATGAATTACATAAATATTAACTTAGTAAATTATATTCTTTGTTGCACAATTGAAGTGATAACTTGATCTACAATGACGATACATTGAATCACAATACTCTTGTCATAATGACTTTTCCATTGATACAAAAGTTTTGAAAAGTTATTCTACCCTTATATTTTGGGAATAGTATTTAATTGGATCATGTGTTAATATTAATATTCAATTTAATAATAATAATAATAATAATCTATTTTTAAGGTCACGGCCAAGCCAGCACACCAAATTGGTGTGTGAGATCCCCTTGTTTGTGGGACAAGGGACCCCCCTCTGCCCAGTGATTTGACTGGTAAAGTCTACGAAGGTATACATACCCTACCCCCCTCTGGATTTGAACCTGTGACCTCTTAAGAGGAAACACATGTTATTAACCATTAGGCCCACTCAGACTGTTTGAACTTGACTTTATCTTTAGTCAATTTTATTTAGGCTTGAAAAATGATGGACCAAATAGATGTTTTGGAGTTAAAAAAAATGCTAACAGGACATGAAGAAATTATCCATTGTGAAAGAAATTGCTTGTTTTTATTAACTATCAAGATGCATGAGAATGAGCACCACCATGCCTCACAACATGTAACTATTATGAATCTCTTGGTTTTATAGTAGAGGCATAAGCTATATCATGCCCATATTATTATTAAATAAGTAATAATAATATGAGACATGATAAGCTAAATGTTTTAAAAGTTGAATGCAACATATTGAGAAACTTGACAATCGATCTTAGTAAGGAAGTCCAATCCATAGCCCCCAACAATAAAATGTCCATCCATTCATCCCACATAGAATACAAAGAGGAAGAAATGGTCCATAAGATGAAATATACCATGAATATAGAACAATAGAATTCACATATCGAACAATAAAATTCAATAAAATTCTCTCGTGTCGAATGTTAATCGAGAGGATGCAAACAACCAACAAGTTTCTCGTTAAGTCTACATATTTTTTAAAGTTATATATCTTCTAAAAGTTTTCATAAAATAATATACTTTCAAAAATATTTGGAATGTGTTAATCCTACACTAGAAAACTTTTCTATGTATTTAGCTACCATTTTGATGAAAAACTCTATATTAGCCTTTTTGCCTTTTTTTTTTTTTGGTATGCTTACTATTAATTGGAATCCTTTTATAATATAAAATTGGTTAAGTTTCGATTAAAAATCAAAATAAAAAAACACATTCAAATTGAATTTAAAACTAATGTAATGCAAGACATCAATAAACTTTACTTCGAAAATTTAATTATTTGGAGGTATAATTATAAAATTCATGATAATTGTTTTTTAAAAATTAAATCTTAATTTAAAAAAATGTGTTAATCCTACACTAGAAAACTTTTCTATGTATTTAGCTACCATTTTGATGAAAAACTCTATATTAGCCTTTTTGCCTTTTTTTTTTTTTGGTATGCTTACTATTAATTGGAATCCTTTTATAATATAAAATTGGTTAAGTTTCGATTAAAAATCAAAATAAAAAAACACATTCAAATTGAATTTAAAACTAATGTAATGCAAGACATCAATAAACTTTACTTCGAAAATTTAATTATTTGGAGGTATAATTATAAAATTCATGATAATTGTTTTTTAAAAATTAAATCTTAATTTAAAAATGTTATATTTTTTTGGGTAAATCATCTTATTAAGATCATTAAAATTTTGATGATTTCTGTTTATTGTTATCCTCTTGGTCTCTATTCTTAATAATAACGTTTTAGTTCCTAATTATTGTCCATTTTCCTTTCTTTGTGGGTTTCTTTACCTTTTAAACTTCTTCCTTAATTTAGCTTGATCTTTTAGAATGATTTCTTCATTTATAAATATTTCATACTCTTTTAACTAAAAGATTTACTAAGTATGTCATATTTATGGGCATTAGAGCTTACCATAATTATAATCAACTTATCTTTATATTCAATTATTTTGCCCAACCTTTTTGCTTCTATAAGGCCAATTGTTTTCATTTGTGATTTATTTTTTAATTCCTCCTTACTATTACTAATGTGTCCTCATATTTTTGGTCTTTTATACCAAATATTATGAGGTTCAAGGCTCTTTTGTTACACCCATGGCCTAACTCTATGAGCTTATTCATTTCCATTTTTTTATAGGTTTGATATCCAATTTGTGTTTCACACTATTTAGGGCCAAATTGTTAATTAAATTTTCTTCTAGCTCTTTAATATTGTCCCTAAGATTGTTATTTTCTTCGACCTCTTCTTCTTGCCTTGATTATTTATGTTCTTGGTTGTCTTTTTCTATTTCTTGTAATCTAGCCTCCATTTTCCACATTTGAGTCTCAAATGCTAATAGTTTAATGTCTATATGTGTCTAAATATTATCTTCTAAGGATCTAAATTTATAACAAGCATTGCTACTAACTCACTTTCAAACATTGCTACTAACTTGCTTTGAAGTTTGGCTTTTCTCTCTTCTCTATGCTTTTCTATTAATTCTATATATTCATGCATAGTATCTAGGGCTACTTTGTTAGGCCTTACTCTCTTAGATTTAGGTATCAATGATGTATTCCTCCATTTTCCGCAATGGAGTCTCAAACACTAATAGTTTATTGTCTATATGTGTCTAAATATTATCTTCTAAGGATCTAAACTTATTTCAAACATTGCTACTAACTCACTTTCAAACATTGCTACTAACTCGCTTTGAAGTTTGGTTTCTCTCTCTTCTCTATGTTTTTCTATTGATTCTATATATTCACACAAACTATCTAGGGATACATTCTTAAGCCTTACTCTCTTAGATTTAGATATCAATGGACTATCTACAATTACATTATTAGGCCTTACTCTCTTAGATTTAGATATCAATGTTGTATTACTCATATTGAAAAGAAAAATCAATAAATAAGAAACGTGCGCACCATATTCACACTAGGGTTTAAATAATCATAAACTCGATTACATACTGTAGATAGATTTAAGGAAACAAAGGAATGTATATAATTCAAGTTTGATATTTAAACACAAATTGTATACGCCAAAGAAATATATTATAATTATTTGAATTAATAAAAAATTAAATGAATAAAATTATAAAATTAAGAAAAGGAATTTATTTTTATAAAATATATATACTTAATTAAATTTTAGAAATGTTTTATAAAAGAAACAGAATAATGAGAAAGAAATCAAAGCCATTTGATTTTGAATGGAACTCTATTTTGGACTAATAAAACTATTATTAAATGATTGAAATTGTGTAAGATGAAAATGTGTAAGGATATAAATAATTTTTTATATTATTGAAAATGTTTTTTTATATAAATATATATGTTTTATCAATTAAATTTTAATAGATGATTTTTTTTTAAAGTAAATCATTTAGTTGATAGATGAATTTTTTGTTTAAAGTAAATCATTTAGTTGATTGATGATGATGATATAAATAATTTTTTTTTTATATATAAATATATATGTTTTATTAATTGCATTTTAATTGATAATTTTTTATTTAAATTAAATTATTTAATTGATAATGATGATGATAATAATAATGATTAACCACAAATTTATGTTTTATTTTATAATCTAATTTTTAAATATATTGAAAACCATTTTACCTTAAATTTATTTATATAAATAATAAAATAAAGTTTAAATAAAATATTTATACACTCATATAATTTAGTGAAATTTAAGTTAAATAAATTAGGTTTGAATAGTTACAAAGAAAATTATTATCTTCTCTATTCAATTTTATTTTAAATATCATTTTTTAAAATGAAAGAAAATACACTACAAAGTTTATCATCGTATATATTTAGAATTGAAAAAACCTTTACAATGTATTTGAACATTTTTTAAGATTTGTTTGTAATATTTTTTAAATTTTGTTTTTTCATAAAAAAATATCAACTTATATTAGAATATAGGTTTGTGACATTACAAGTGCTAACTGAGAAATACAACATTAACTACAGTCTTCACTGTTCTATAGTCCATTCTCCACAAAGCTCCACTGAGAAAAAGCAGCAAAGCTTTACAAGGGTAAGGCCAAAAAATTAGAGAGTCCTTATATGTACATCTGAGAAAATCTCCCAAGTACTAGGAATAAGAAAAATCTAAGAGTAACGCCCCGAGAAGAAAGAATTAAAATGTTGACAGGCCAAATAGTGAACAAGGGGTCTAGTCCTAAAATTACATAAGAAAATCAAACATCCTTAGAGAGAGACAAGACATGCTTCAAAAAAGATAGGAGGTGGATGTCCGAACAGAGTTTCTCCCAACCACTTCTTCACAAACCATAGATCCCACTTCCTGATGGAGAGCTCACTTTGGCAGTGCATATGCAATAGAGTTATAACCCATGTATGCATGAGATATAGTGAGAACAAAGAAAGTTTGCTCAAGTTGCCTTATTTTCCTCATCCAAAACATTAAACCCACCACCTAGATACGGGATTTGGAGTTGAACCAGTCCACCACAATCTTAGAGTAACCAAAGATTTGCAAACTATCTATATTTCTGGAATGTGCCATATGAAGACATTTTTCATTGTATTTGAAGCTCTCCTATTGTATTTGTTCATTTTTCACACATAAGGCTCACTTTTAAAGTGAAGTTTGTAGGAAGTAGGATGACTACCCTAGCCCCACACCTACCACCATCTCCTTGAGAAGCTCCATCGAAATAACCCACTGGCATCTACCTTATCCTCCTTAGAGGCAAAGAGGTCACTCCTGGGGACCTATATCCTTTCTTTCTCCCTTCCAGATAGACAACTATGGATTTATTTTTTTATCATCAATGTAGATTTTTCCCCATTCTCAAACATCACTGAATTTCTTTGTTTCCAAATCTCCCAGCACATAAACAAAGGTAGTTCTTTCCATTCTCTAGCTTTTGTTAACCAATCTTTTAAATTGTCCTGAAGATTAGTTTTCCCCCAAGTGTCGGTCAAATTCAAATCAAACCTTATGAGGCTCCAGACTTCTTTTGCAAAAGAACAATCGACTATAAGGTGACTAATTGTTTTAGCTTAGGAAAGACAAATTAGATATCTGGTCATATACCTCCCCTCTTCAAAAAAATGTTACTAGTGAGTATTTTGTTCCCAAACATCAACCAAGTGAATAGTAAAATATTCAAATTATCCTTCCAATGCCATAAATCCTTAAACCACCACTTATGGATGTGATCTTGCATTTTGAAAACAAGAGCTTCATAGGCCCCCTTTGTCGAAACTTTCCCTTCCTTGCCATCCCAGGACCAGACCAGAGAATCATGCTCTGAGGATAGTGAGTAGCCACAATATCCCAAGCCTGAGGTGTACCTATCCCACTCAAAATGCCAATCTCCCCTCAAGTATAATAGGGTTGATGACATCCATTTCCATCTTAAAGGGCTAGTCTCATCCACTGACCCAATATGTGACAATATGTCCAAATATTTGAGATGAAGTTACCTTCTGAGGCCTTCCCACAATTTGTAAAATTATGTTTCTCCCACCAAAGTTTTGTCCCCTAATTTGATGTCCCGACCATCCCCAAGGATCCAAGCCAACCAGTCTTTTATCACGCACAACGCTTCCATCATTTCTCTCCAACTACTGGAGATTTTCCTTGGATCCCTGTACCCAAGTATGAACCATTCTAACACCTCACTCTCTTTTAAGTACTTGCATTTTATGACTTCCTGCCACAGACTAGGAGTAAATAAGCATCTCCACAGGATTTTGGTAGCCAATGCCTTCCCAAATAGGTTGATATTTTCAATGCCCCGGCCCCCATAAGACTTAGGACTGGAAACAATATCCCACTTAGAAATATGGATACCCCTTCTCGCTTTACTGCCTAACCACAAGAAATGAAATACGTGTTGCCTAATCTTAACCAACACATGTACTGGAATTTTAGCCAGAGTAAGCCAGTATACCAGGAGATTTTCAAGGACCGATTTAACCATAATATATCTTCCCCAGCGAGAGCCACCTGTTACTCCAGTTACCAATCCTCTTCTCAAATTTAGTCAAAAGCCAATTCCAGTCACTTTTAAGATAGTTACACAGTTTAAGAAAATAACCAAGATACTTAAAACCTGACTCCATCTCCTTAACCTTATATGGTAACAACTGTTGAATCTGATTCAAGATGGGCTCCTCCATTCACGCATGATAGAACATAGACTTTTCCATGCTGAAAATCATTCTAGTAGCTGTGCTAAAGAGTTCCAGGCTTTCCTTGAAAGTCAACCATTCCTCTACAATTCTTATGCCAAACAATAACACATCATTAGCAAAGATTAAATGAGTAATATTAATATCAGTAGAAATATTCGCACCACTCAATCTCCCATCGAGGCATGCTTGTTTAATGATCAAACTAAGGCCTTCAACTATCAACAAAAACAATAGTGGAGACAAGGGGCATCCTTGTCTGAGCTTGCAGGTGCTCTTAAAGAAATCAATAGGTCCCCCATTAATAAGAACAACAATGTTTGTAGAGCTAACACAACCCATTATCCAATTAGTAGAGGCCAAAATCAGGTCAATCTAGAGTAAGACCAATCTAAGAAAGTCCCAGTTTACTCGATCATACACCTTCTTCAAGTCCAATTTAAGCACCCGAGCCTTCATTTTCTTAAATTTTATAGAGTGGATGCTCTCTTGTGCTACCCCGATAACATCTATAATTTTCCTTCCATCCAAAAAACTTAACTGTTCTTTTGAGATCAAAATGGATAGAGCAGGTTCGATCCTATTATTGATGATCTTATAGATAAGTTTGTATACCAATTTACAAAGTGATATAGGCCTAAAGTCAGAGAAAGTGGCAGACTTGTCATTCTTTGGAATGAGGGTAATGAATGTATCATTCAACCCACTAGTAACCACACCATTTATTCTAGACTCTTCAACTGCCCCTCTTAAAGTCTCACCCAACATGTCTAAGAACTCTAAGAAGAATTCTACAGTCCAACCATTAGGGCCTAGACTCTTAGTCTTTTCAAAGTCTTCTAAAACCCTCGTGATCTCATCTAGGGTAACTTGAGAGTCCATTGATATTGTTGCCTCATATGAGAAGAATATAGGGTATATTCTGACCATATTCATTTGATTAATTATGGACAAATTTCCTTGCTCCGAATATGTCTCTTTAAAATACCCCATCGCAACTTGCTGCAAATTTTTCTATCCTATGTGAACTCTTCCTTCCCCATCCATGATTTCCCAAATAGCATTCCCTTTTCTCCTTCCTTCAAAAATTTTATGGAAAGATCTTGTATTACTATCTCCCGCAGCCAACCAAGTAACTCTAGTTTTCTGCCTCCAGGATTCTTCCTCAATCTTCAAAATCCTTAGTTTTTCCTGCTCCAAGGATCTTATCGCTAAATCTTCCTCTCTACTCACAATCCCACTGATATTTTGTGTGTACCACTCATCAATATCCTTTTCCACTTTCGTCAAATTGTCTCTCAATTGAGCCTTCTTAAGAGTCTCCCATCACTTTACTTTAATCTTCAACAACTTAAGAATGTTCACCAAATGTGACATATAGGTATAGGATTAGTCCTTATGAAGGATTTTCCAATGATCCCTTACCAAAACCTTAAACCTGAGATCCTCCAACAAGATTTCATTTAGTTTGAATGGATAGTATGTCTGCTCACCCATTGACTCAATCTACAAGATGATGGGGCTATGGTCCGAAACCCTAGTACTATCCACCCAAGTACGACAATTACAAATAGAGTTGAATAAATCATCACTAAGTAGGTATCTATCCTGTCTCTTCGAAACACCCTCTGTCCCCATTCTTCCATTTGTCCAAGTCGAAGAAAAATGGCTAGGAGCAACATCGATCAGCTCATTATTCAATAGAATAGTATCAAAAAAAGAGGCCAAATGATCTGAATGAGAAGAGGCTCCCCAAATTTATGCAACACACAAAGTAAAATTAAGGTCACCCGCAAAAATAATGTTTTCCAACCCCAAGATCCTCGACTCCTAAACTTCCTCCCAAAAATCCTTTTTGTTAACATAGGGCCCATAATAATTTATAATGTTCAAATCCAGAGAAAAACCATCCAAAAGAATTCCAACCGCAGTTAAAAAAGTTTTAAAAGAAACTTTCAATGGATTTCAAGCAGTAAGAAAGCCACCAGACTGACCTAAAGCATCCACAAAACATATATTCTAGCCTCCCAAGAGTTTAGTAAAAACCTCTCACACTTTCAAACCCTCTACCATAGTCTCTTGGATTAGGATAACATCAGGAGGGATATTTTCAACCAGTTTTTTGAGGAGATGAAACTTGGGGGTCCCCCCCACCCCCCTAACGTTCAGGGACAACAAAATCATTGAGGAGTCCTGGAGAGGGCCTTCTACTCTCTAAGCTCCCTAGGACCATTAATGATAGACTTCAAAGATAAATGAGCGACATCAGAGTTCCCCTTCTTTGAGCTCCTAGTTCTAATAGGGGACTTATCCTTTCTCAGTCCCCCAAGTACAGACCCATTCTTCACTCCTAAATGAGTCAATGAGTGGATGTCATATTCAACCAGTTTCACGACCAGGGGAGTGGAAGTGTCCAATTCCCCCTTTTCCACCTATCCCAGGGATCAATTATCAATGAAAACTAGCAGAGGGGATCTATACAATATCTCTTTAAAAGAAGGGGCCTGGGGAGTCCACTGGGTAGTGGAATTCAAGAGACTAGAATCCTGAATGACACCATTATCCCCCCCATGGGATGATTAAATCCTAACGCTTCGGGGAACAAGAAGAGGTAAATAGTGGAGCATTCACTGACCTTGCCGTAGATTATAGGTTTTGATAGGCCAAGAGGATCCCATCTAGCTCACTAGAGAGAATTTGTGCATCCCCCCCAATGGGTTCCTCCCTAAGATGACCGTTGTCATCTTTTCAAAGTTAGACCAAGAGTTTGAGTCATCGACATTACCTCCAGAAGACAAAACATGCAACTCCCTTTCCCCTCCCTCCCTAGTTCGAAAAGAAGGCATATTCGATGGCTTCCTCATTTCACCATCCCCAGATAAGTACATAGTTGAATCCTGAGCCCATACATCCAGTAATAACTTCTCTTGATCATTCAATGAGAGATAAAGAGAGGGAGAAATCAATTCCAACTTACCAATGAAGTTTCGTTCCTCCAATGCGACCCGAGAGAAAGGTTGAACAACATATCGACTCTCCTTCGACTTAGATTCTTTTGTTGGACTGAGGTCTTCGACCCCAATACCTTCAAATTCAGTCTAAGGAGTAGACAGTGAGTAATGAATTCCCTTGCATTCCCTACAAAGGTGACTGATTTCCCGATAGTAAGTGCAACGGAAAGGTATACCCCAGTAATCCAACCTTTGTGAAAATGCATCCCTCTTCAAAAAATCTCAATACTCTCAAGTAATTCTAGGTTTGTCTCAATGGCCACCAGTATCCTGGCTACATGCTTATTCTAGCCTCCCACCAACACCTTCTCCACCCGAAGGAAGGTACCTAGCACATTCCCAATTTCTTTTAGTGTCGATTCATTCCATAGTACCAAAGACAACTCTGACAATAAGACCCACAAGTAGCGATGTCAAAACTGTTCCCTGGCTGGGTTGAAGCCAAGATGCCAATGTTTCAGCATGAACATTGAGTACGAGGCATGCCAGGCCTTGGTAGTACTAAACGAAAGTCCTTGAAAATAGGTTTATGGTTTTGGACGCAAGTGAAATATGGTTATATGTGAGTATAAGACACATTTATGAAGGTGATAATTAGTTGCTTGTATTTGAAATCATGTGTAGAAGTGTTGCATAAATTTGTAAAGGAGGAGAAAATAATATTAATTAGAGAAAAGATCTTATCATTGAAAAGAAGAATGATATTTAGTTGAGAGTTTTATGTGCTAGGGTGCAATGGTTGATGATTTTTTGATGGTGGATATTGTGTGTGAAATCTACAATTGCAACTTATCATTAAAAGATACACACATTGTGTAATAAGGAATACAAATCTTGATCATTTAAAAAATGTAACAAGAGGATTGAGAGTTGTTTATTCCTCTACATTTGATGAAGCACAGTAAAAAGTTCAAAGATCATAACCAGTAATGGCTTATCTAAAATTTACTTCAATTGAGTCATGCCAATATTAGTTAAGTTTCTTTTTGGATCCATAAGGTTTAGTAATTGAAATTGAAACATAAGTCATTGAACCAAGTCATTGAATTGTAAAAACGTTGGAGTTGCAAAATTTTTCAAAGTAAAAAACCAATTGTGACTATTGTCAAAAAGACCTGCTTGAAATTGAATAAGGCTTAGGTCATTTTCATCATAATCAAAATCATTATAAAATAATAGTTTAGGTGCATGACTGATAGTACCTAAAATCCTAAAAACAAATTAAGACAATTACAAGCCAATGTGACACTAGTGTGACACAAAACACATACAAGCAAGCATGACAATTACAAATCTAAAATGGGTAAAGGAGGAAAGTGTTTACAAAACACTACTCAAGAAATTAAAGCACTGCACGACTCTTTACATGATTAGAATAATTGGTTTGTTGATCTTCACAAGAAAATTGATTTAAAGGATAAATTAACTAAAAAGGAGTGGGAACTAATAATAATACAAATTGAGAACATGGTTGATGCAACTTGTGACACAAATGACCTAATGCAAATAGTTGATGCTACTTGTGACGTAAATGACCTAAAGGAATTCATTGGTATAGATGCAACAAAAGATATAATTGATGAATCCTTGATTGGTTATGAGATGGAATCATTCATTAATATGGAATTGATGAAGACAATTTTTTTTGAAGATGTCAAAGCATAGACTCTAGAGTGATACCAAAAATAGTATAAGTGAATGTGAACTTGAATTTTCTTTTGCAGTTACAAAAGAAAACATTGATATTTACAAAATCATTGTCAAACCTTGGGAGGAATTGTTATTCAACAGAAATCGATATGTCTTAAGATCTGAAAGGACAACATATTTCATATTCCTTACAAATCCAAATTAGTTCAGTTTGTGAGCACCATATTTCTTTCCAAATATTTGAAAGGGAAAAGATCAAATATTCAAAAAGTTGATACAGAATCTAATGAGATTGATGATATTATTTATGATAAACATCGAGTAAATTCTTGAGTGTAGCATTGTCATCAATTTGGTAATATGGGGAAAAAGTCTTTGATCTCCATCCTTGTCTTCATTGTGGGAAGAAAAATAATCTTTTAGAAAAAATTCAAAAGAAAAAGGTTAAAAGGAAAACAATGCATTACGGCTAGATAACCTCTTCGCAATGGCATTTATAAGTCAATATTTTACATAATTCTTACTATTGAATTTAAATACGGGTAAATAGATATTTGCATGGAGAAGTTACACCAAAAGATAGTTTTCTATCAATTGCTATAGATGATAGTTTTGGGAATGATTGGGGCCTAATTCAAATTGAAAATTGAGTCCATGACTCCAATATGGTACTCCCTTGCACATTAAAGGGGAGAAGTACACGAATGAAATAAGGCAGGTACTCCCTTGTACCTTATGGGGGGGAGTACATTGGTGAAACTAAATGGAAATATCTTGCACATTAATGGGGAGAGTACATTGATCAAGTGATAATCATTAGTGGTGAAATGAAACCACCACATACATTGATGACATGAAAAACATTATTGGTTTTTATGCAACAAAAGACCAAAATAAGAGAGAGAGAGAGAGAGAGAGAGAGAGAGAGAGAGAGAGAAGTACCTCCATGCCTTGATAAAGATAGAATATTGAATGTGAAGCCTCTTTGGGAGGGAAACCTCCTTTTACAATATAAAAAATGTAAAAGATGATATCATCCTAAAACTAGGTCTCCTTGGTATATATATAGGAGAACAAGGGTATAGTTACAATTAAAAAGTCTAGCCGACAATACTAATATAACAATAGAAATACAACAACTCAACATCTAGGGATTTACATGGGGTTTTATGATTAACTTGGGGCTTTTTCTTCAAGCTTAACATGCCCCTCCCCTTCAAACAAGTGTTTCCCTCAACACTTTATTAGTTGTGGATGCTTTTGCATGAAGAACTGATCTTCCCATGACGCTTATTCTAATGCTAGGTTATTCCACTTGATGAGGTACTTAGTAATTGCTTGACTTCATAGTTGCTTAACCCTTGTCTCAAGGATTGTTTCTGGTTCTATTATGATTTTTCCTTCTTCATTGATCTCTAGTAAAATAGTTTGAAATGAGATCTTGTCACTGATTACCTTCTTTAAGGAAGAAACATGAAAGACTGGATGTACATGTGAAGATGGAGGTAACTCTAATTTGTAATACATACTTCCAATCCTCTAAAACACCTTATAAGGACCATACTACTTAGGTGCTAATTTATTGTGCTTATTTTCTTTCTCAAGGGCCATCTATTTGTATGGTTCTAGCCTCATAAATACACAACCGCCCACTTCAAATTCTCTTTCACAGTGATGTTGATCTACTTGTTGTTTCATCACATTTTGTGTTGTAACCAAGTCGTCCTTTAATATTTTGAGAACCTCTTGTTTGTACTCTATGTGGTCCTCCACTAATTGAACCTTCTCTTTCCCTTTCAAGGGTAATTTGATGGATGGAGGATGAAATCCATAAAGTTCCATAAATGGGGACATTTTTTATGAAGTATGGAAGCATGTGTTGTACCACCATTTTGCCAAGGGAAACCATTTGAACCATTTTGTTTTTTTATCATATGCAAAGCAACAAAGATAGTTGTTTAGACATTTATTCACAATCTCAGTTTTCCCATCGGATTGAGGATGGTAAGAGGACCTGTGAGCCAATTTAGTACCCAAATAGAAAAATAATTTAGTCCAAAAATTTCCATTGAAAATTGGATCTCTATCATTTACAATGGTCTTAGGGATTACATGTAGCTTCTGAAATGTTTCCATGAATGCTATGGCTATTGTACTTTCTTTAAAAGAATGAGAAAGGGAGAAAACATGGTAATACTTTGTGAGTCAATCCATTACTATCATGATGGAATTATTTCCTTCAGACTTGGGTAGACCCGTAATAAAATCCATTGAAACCTCTTCCCAATGATGAATTAGTATAGCTAACAGTTATAGGAGACCCGGGGTCTTGATTGTTTCTCCCTTATTTTGTTGGAAAACCACACATTCAACCAAAAACTTTTTAACATCAGTTTTAAGACCTTCCTAGAAAATTTCATCATGATCCTATGGTAAGTTTTCAAGAATGCTAAATGTCTTCTTATAGGAGAAGTGTGCAATTCGAAAAGGACCTTCTATCTGAGCTTGAAATTATTACATAAATTTAAGGGATGTTGATGCCACAATAAATCATTCTTCCACATAAATTTATCTAATGCACTTGAGTCCTCTTCTAGTTGTTGAATGATCTTGTATACGTTTTAATATTGCTTCCATTTTATCCTTGATTCTTCCACCTAATAATATTGTGGAATATGTTAGCATCGTCATTTTTCAAATTAAAGTCAGTCTTAGTCGAGTCAAAGTCTGTGTGTCAAAGTGTCTGAGGTCAAGTACCGAACAACGAATGGATCGAAGTCAGCAAGTGGCTAGTTGGCCCTTGGAATCGGGAAGGGATGTCAGAACCAAAACATGTGTAAGTGGTAAAGGTATTTTCCCAAAGAGTCGAGTCTTGTTAGAAGAAGAGGTTTTATGTGCCAAAGGTTAAGGCAATTTGTTAAATATAAGTCACGTTGGCAGATGAAGTGACCATTATCATCTCATTATGAAGTCAAAAAGAATGAAAAATCATGGCGCTCATATCACGTATACTCTGCATCTCTTATAAGTTCTACTTTACATGCCCCAAAGTGTACCCATCGTGCGGATGTGCTATGAAAATCTTCAGCCCGCTTTGAAACCTTGAGTCACCATGGATTCAGAGTTCCCTGGTACGATTCTATCCCTTGCTCGCCCAATTATAAATTCCAGTCACTCTACATGTATTTTGTTCACCAGCCAAGTTTATGCTCCATCGGTAATTCTTCCCACGAGCCTTATGTTTCTCGTGGTTGGAACTTCGATTTCCTTCATTTGCATCACAAACCCAAGTCAATCAATATTTCCTCCTTGGGTCTGTGCTAAATCCACCACGCGCAGAACGAATACGCGTTGCACCATGGAAACATACCAAAACATAAGGAAAGGTACATGAAGAAACATAAATGTGGGGCCCGAACCTCAAAACTTAACATTGGTAAATGAAGATCCAGATGTCAAAGAATCTTTTTAATAGGTATTATGCATGGTATTTTCTAGGAAAATCCAAGAATTTAACGTGGAAATCATGGAGCAGTTTGCACTAAGATTCAATGGGTTTCACACAGTAATCGTAGGAATCACTTTCCAGGTAACAAAGGAAACTCTATCAGCCACAACAGAGATCCCTCCACATGAAGAAAGGTGGTCTAAATTCATGCATTTGGATGCATGGTGGTACGAGGAGTTCATCGAACCAGGCTTTTTAAATGGGAAAGTCGAAGCGGGCATTCCAATCAGATATCTGTAGGAGCCTTCTCGGAAGCTCACAAGAGTGATTAGGAAATATTTCACCTGTTAGGGAAGGTTTGACATAATACACTCACACCACATCAGATTGTTGATGCATTTCACAGGAATGAGACCGCTGAATATTCCTTTCTTCTTTCACCAAAGCCTCCGAGAAATGGCAGACAACATCCGAGATGAAGCAAGCCAACCGAAGAAGAAACTATCCCATGTCTCGTTGATTAAATTACTGATAGTTGAGGAGTTGAGGTGATTGGGAAACAATTGGGATTTGTTTCTACTCACAGCCAGCATCCCGAGGGACCCCAAAGGAGATTCCCCTCTACCCACGGAAAGAGTAACATCTCACCGCACGGAG
>JASDQU010100053.1:572159-609494 GCA_032191745.1 Picea mariana | reverse complement strand
GTATCGTGTACGCGATCCATGCCTCTTTCGCAAATACCTGCAGGTTAGATTATTATCTCGACATTTTGATTCCATTACATTTACACATATTCCAAGAGAATTGAATCAAACAACAGATAACATAGCTAACATGGTGCTAGACTGGCATATATCACATCAAGCTACACATACATAATCATCTCATACATTCTGTAACAACATATAGGAAACATAGACATCATCATCATCAAAAAAAAAAAACACATGTACCACATTTGGATCTCAAAAAATATGTATACTCATATATATATCGCCTCCGAATGTTTACAACAAAAAATACATCGGCCCACAGGCCTGTGCCACATCTCGGTACAAAAAATTGGCTCACCAGCCTATCAAAAAGGTACAAAAAAATGCCTCATACAATCAGGGGGCCTCTAGGGTACCCCCAGCTGCCCCTCCCTCCGGAGGCGGTGGCGGCCCACCCCCACCTGCCCCAGGCGGTGGTGGTGGAACATCCACAGGACCACCCTGCTCGGGCGGCAGGCATCCACTCGTCATCGCAGTGAGCACAGCTGCTCGCCGCATAATAGACCGCCACAGTGGCGGTAACCCAATACACTTCTCCAGGAACTGCTCATCCTGGATGCGGATCCACATGCCCTCCGTCACGTTGCGAAACACCGTCTCAAATCGACGGACTAGATCCTCCTCATCTCCGGCTGCCGCCGGAGGAGCATGCGATGGCCCCGCACCAGGGTCATCCTAGCGGCGCCTCTGCGCAGGTCTCTCGGGCTCTGCTGGTCCCTCAGCCACCTCCCTACACGCGGCGGTCTCTCCTGCTCTTGCTCTACAGATGCTCTGAACACCTCCACCTCACGCCCGCGAGGTGCCACATCTGCACATGCACAAAACAAGCAACAACAGATAGTATCAGTATCTATACATCAAACATATGCATTGGTATATCAAAAACACAAAATAAATCAAAACATACAAATACACCACATACCTTTGTGGTCAAAAACCTCCCCAGGAGGCAGTCTCATATCCGGGTCCCCCCGGAAGTCCACCCCCGCATAAGGGTACCGGAGTATAAATTGCGACGTCTGCCGCCATATCAGTGCCGCCTCCTCTGTAAAATAATGGCTGCCTTCGCCACCGCCCTGGCGAACCAAAATGTCGGACCACTGCCTCAAGCACGGCTCTCGTACCCCTGGTACCTCCAACACCACCCTCGGCCGCAACGCCGACACCCTCTCTAAGAAAAAGGCTACCAAGATGGAGCCAAAAGTAAACTCCCCCCCTACCCGTGGACCGACAATGGTCCAGCTGCGCGATCATCCGCGCATGAAGTGCCAAACCCCAGGAAAACCACTCACGGCCCACCACCACCCTCTCCATCAACAACAACTCACTCCCACTAATCCGGTGGGGCACTGTGGACCCATAGATCCGCACTATCATCGCCACGATGCAACGATGCAGCAGAGCGTCTATCGCCCTGATACGCACTAATGACCCAGTCATATAGTGCTCGCCTGAGCAGTATCGCTCGGTGACCTCCTCTAGATCAGTGTCCCTCGACAGCACAGGAACTGCCGGCAATGGTGGGTCTTACTTTGCGACTATTGCAGTTCTTTTTGTCATTTGCCGAAGACCTCTGAACTTGGTAGGGCCATCAATGCCCACATCATCATCGTTGTTTATTACAGCGACCATTGCCTGTTATTCAGAGTATGTTCATTTGCAGAATTGTTTTCTGCCTTTATCATTACCGCCCCCGAGGGTGCTGCAGTTGTCTACACCAACACTTCCATCATCTTTTTTCAGAGTTACATCACAAAAGCATGGGGCATGCCCACCTCGTTTGTACACAGTTGTATATTGGTTCATACACGTCTCTCAGAAGATCGAGATGCCAGTTCCTTTTTCCTCCAACGGATCGTTCCGAAGGGTCCCACTATTGCTTTCCTTTACAACAACAGTCTCAGTAGAAGAAACATTGATGGATTTCGGATATACGTATGCTCCTAACCTCATCCATCAGGGGGCATCTGTTATCACTGAAATTTCGTCTGCACATGGCGACAAGAACTCCACATCATCTGCACATGGATACAAGAACTCTACATCATCAAAACAGCAATGAAGTCATTCATGGCACTGAATTAAGTTCAAAGCATTCCAGAAGGGTAAAAAACTATACAAAGTAACCAAAAATTGAAGGGCGCTTTACAACAGTAGGGTGCGCGCGTGTATGCATGAGATAAAAACGTATAACGAGCGCATGTGCGCCCGACGCGCGCCTGTCCATACAAAAAGCCGCGCATTTGCTAATACGACACATTAATTGCCTAAGTCGGCCTCGCGACTGCCTGTGGACCGGCCCCCAAGACGATTTGACCCTCAGATCAGGTTCGGTTCTGCAAATACGGCAAATTTATGGCTTAAGCGAACCCTAAACTGGCCTGTGTTTACACCGGAAACTAGTTACGTGACCGCCTGGAAATGGCTATAAAAAGCAGTGAAGGCTCATTGTTTCAGCAGAGAATTCAAAGTAGAGTTACGCTGTCCAGATGCTTCTAAGCCTAGTCTTTGATAACCAGTTCATCAGCTGTGTAATACCGAGTTCTCTCACCACCCATTTCTGCTCTGTTCATTTTGTAAGGAAGGCATTCCGTTGAGGATTCCCAAAGGACCTTCCGCTGGAGGGAAGAGGAACCATTATCCCTTTCTACAGCGTGTGCTATGGTTTTTGCTAATAGATCAAGCCTTGAAACCACTGGGAACTCCCTTGTCTCACGTTTGAAGTTTTTGTTTATTGTTGTAATGTTATTTACTTTTCAGGTGTTAGATAGATTTTATTCTGTTTGGTTTTCTGTTCTCTGTTAACCCTTTTTGATTCACAGCATCCTGTTCTGCCTTGCTGAGCCCAACAGGGCATGCTAGTGATCCCATTCTTGCTCACCCGACGACGATTCGAGTACGAACATCGCCCAAGTTGTAAATCAAAATCCAAGGGGTCTTGGACTACCATAACATCAATAAAGACAGTTTTCCCTCCCAAAGTTACAAGAAACTGAGGAAGGATCCATAAAGGGTGGTTGGTTCTTTTGTTAAAAGCTAACAGATTCTGCATAACCGAAAAAAGCTAAGGATAACCCAAAGCTTGCCAAGCAATAGAGGACAAAATACTAAAGGATGAACCTTCATCTATCAATGTCTGAGGAACATCTCGACCACAAACCTGTATGGTAATCTTGAAAGGAATGTGAGAGGGAAGACAAGGTCCAGTTATTGCACCCCAATAAAAAAGGATGGCCTCATTACTTGGAGGGGGTTCTATGGGAGAAGGAGGAAAACCCCCTAGCATGGTAGATTCAATATCAACAAGAAAAACGTGGGCAGTATCGAAATTACTCTCTAGCGGGAGAGTAGGATCGATCGATGATGAGATCAGATTGAACGCTTGAGTTGCATTCTCCAAGGTGAGAATGGGGTTGACGACTAAAAATGGATCAACCGCTTGGGTTGCACTCTCTAATGAGGGAGTGGGATCAATTGAATATGGGACCGGATCGACCACTTTGTCAATTGGTTCAACTAAGGACGTGACCATATTGACTACATAATCAACCAGACTGACCGATGAAGGGACCAGATTGATCATTCCATCAACTACATGTGGGTTGAGAGTAAGCTTGTGAGAAGCAACTAGAAGTTGAGGCTGGGAAACAATCATGTCTTCCAATAATTTCGAGGCTTCATCCATGAAGGAAAATGTGAGTTTGATGACTCCCTCCGCATAACATACACGGGAACTTGACTCTAATTTTCTTCTTCCCAATGGTATCTTGACCAGTTAACAAGAGGTCATCAACATGTTGTTCAGAGGTTGATGACATGGGTTGGTGAGGGTGTGTAGAACATGCTTCTATAACCTTGGATATACCAGGGCAATCCTTAAGAATATGGCTACCCTTACAAATCCTACAAGGGTACTTGGGCTTATGAGTTGTTTGGGTTGTCTTGGCATCATCAACACTCCCAACACGATTATCAATAACTAGTGATTTTCCAACATGTCTAACAGTGGTTGGAGGTTTAGACCCTTGCTTATTTTTCTTCTTCTTATTCTTCTTTTTATTCTTCTTCTTATCCACCGGGTTACTAGCTTTAGGGATTTCACTCGACGAAGAAGATGAAATGAAAAAAGACCTTGCAAGTGGAGAAGGTGAAGGATCAACATGAGGTTGATTTTCTTTGGGGGAAGTGCTTACAATCGAAGCACTAGCTACATTTAGGATTACCTGAGTGGAAAAAAACCATACCGATAATCCAATTGTGAGACCTGGAAGGCTCAAATTAGCGATGTGAGGAGGACCAATGTTTCCATAAGAAGGAAAAAAAAAGGTTCCCTTGGAGAAGGGGTTCCTTCATTGGTTGTTCTAGGAACTGACGCCATTAAACATAGATCCAACCTAGAGTCTGCTAGGGAAAAGAAACAACACACACTAAAAATATAGTAAGCAAACAAGCAAACACAACCTTCGTATAATGAACGGACTAGTTGGTGATAAAATCCAACGTCGTGGGAACAATGTAAGAAAGGGATAAGATAGAGCGGGTGGAAAAGTTATGTTGATGACCTGCTTAATAGAATTATGCCTTGGTGCAAGCTCCCACACATAATCGTGGGTATACTCTCCAAGGAGCTCGAGTGAGTTTGGCCAATGTCGATTCCAGGTACCGTGAAGACTTTCCCCTCCACAATCAACTCGCGTAAAGACCCTAAAGAGATAGGCCACTAAGGTTACCAATTACTACAGTGATTCCTAGGGAAACAATTGACAGTTTGATCTACGTGCAAAGGTAAAGTATCTAGACTGAAATCAACTTGAAAGGCTTCCACTCATCATTGTGGGTATACCTTCAAGCGACCCCCATAATGCGCACAATCTCTACACCAAGACCAACAAAGAAGGGTGAGTAACTCTGCCAGTCTCAATGCGACCTCGTGATTGACCCTTGTGTTAGAAGGGCTTCCCAGGACAAGATGTAATAAGTGGATTTCAGCGCTCCCTAACTCAAGATTCTATGTTTATTTATAGATTTTGAAAGTTATATTTCACACCTATTCCAAAGCCCTACAACTAATCTAATGTAGGTTTGCTACCAGAAAATATAAAAATGTCTAATCAATTTTTATAAGTGCTTTATTTTAAGGTTGTTGTTACTCAAGAGGAAAATGTCATGGACTAAATGATGTTTTTACCAACTCTAAACAATGCAAAGAAATGAGAATGAAAATATTTCACTTCGATGAAATCTATATTATGAGAAGGAGAAAACGTTTATCATTCCTAGATGCACAATGTACCAAAATTTTATTAAACTCATCAATATCAATTTTTTTTAAGAAATGAGCTAAAGAGAGTGTACACCAATACACGATTCTTGGCCCCCCCGACCATGAGGGGGGATTTTTTTCAAGATTTAAAGACAAAAAATGCCAAAAACCATGCAATTTCACTACTTCAAATGCAAGGATGCCCCCAATCTAATATAAAGAAAGAAATTAAAATTTTTTGTTTCAAAGATAGCTAAAAGCAATAGCAAATCGATATGAAACAAAGCAACCCAAACAATTTTCTCTTTTAACACAAACTATTCAATAAAAGAAAAAGAAGTTCTTTCACCAAACAATTCTAAAGAAAAAACAATGCTTTGTGATTGAAAGACACTCAAAGAAAGAGATCAAATCTTTCAAAACAAAACAATCCAAAACAAAGAAAAGATGGCTAAAAGCAGATTCAAAGACTGTCAAGAAGACTATAATTAGACTATAATCAAACCCAAAAATTCACCCCAAAACCATATCTAAGATTCGGGCAAGAAAAACAATCAAAACTCAATTTTTTCACAATCGTCGCAGGCTGGAAGACTAACACAGTGCGACGATGCTAGATCATCGTGGGCCAAAGAAAATTATAGTGAGACGACATTGCACTGTGTCTAATAGGCAGAGTTAATTGATCCTAGATCGTCACATTATCCCTTAAAGTAGGGTGCAGCGATCAAAGAAAAAATGGAAAAAATAAAAAAACAAGAAGGTTTTCTAGTGAATTTAAATAATCAAAGAGTGCATCTGGATCTCCTAGTGACTCAGAAAATAGAACTCAAGCAATCAAAGCAAGAAAGAAAGACAAACTAGGAAAACAATCCATTTCCCCAGTGGAGTCACCAATTTTTTTATCAGACAAATTGGTAAGTGCGGATACAAACAGATCTCCCTAGTTTCACCCGAAACTAGAACAAAACAAGACAATGCACTATTCGTTTCTTAGATTTCAATTATCAAATGAGAAATGGATCTAGAACATACCTTTTAAATATTGAAGATCTGAATTTGCCAATGCAATCCAAGCTCCATCACGAGGCTTATGGAGAAATATCTGCAAAAGAACACAAGCCAATGAAGACAAGAATAATACAAGAAATATTTGATATGAAACTATGTATGTGATCAAGGAATCATACAGTATGAACAAATAAGATTCATATAGGAAAGACAAGTGCATCTGTATTAAATAATAGAAAGAGAGATTACAACCAAAGCCTTGATGTTTTAAGGTCCCTTCGAACAGTTCCTTGCTTCCCACACACTTCTTTCTCCAAGTATTTTGATACCATGGATCTGATAGCTACTCAAAATCTATCTTGACAAAGCAAATATCAAAGCCAATCTAACCAAGCTAACAATCTCAAGCCAAATTTCCAATCCAACTTTCTCCATGAGAGCTACTCTCCTTTTATAAGATGAAGAGGATAAGGTGAGGAGGTTAAGATGATCCCACTAAATCATAAAAGCGTGTAAGATCCAAACCAATCGGAGGACACCTCACCATAGAAGCTTCTCCTTCTAGAAGCATCGAGAAGATGCTCATTTTTCCCACGTACAAAAATTGTCGCACCCCAGCTATAGTGCAGCCTGTGATGATCTGGGATCGTTGCACCCCATCTATAGTGCAGCTTGTGACGATGTTGTAGTCCAGGTTTAGTACAACCTGCGACGATATGGGATCGTCACACCCCATGCATATTGCAGGGTGCAACAATTCTCCTTACTAGGGTTTTTAAAAAGGAAAATATGATTCCATCTCTCAGGTAAAGTTATTCTCCCTTCTTTCCCCAGGAATTCAGGCCACTGATCCCTCTGAAGAAAACATATAAGTTTACATCATTAACGGTCATAAGGGTGACGAAAATAATGTGTAACAAAGCTGGAGGGACACCTGATAAGAAGAAGATGCACTCAAGGGATGCTTCATCATGCATATTAAATATGTTAGGGTAGTGGCCAACATTAGCCTATTTTGTAGAAGTTTGTTATTTTTTATTGTACAATTGTAGTTACTTCAGCTTCAGACATGGGAATATTATGTTAGAGGGTGGAATTCGAATTGTATTGCTATCATTCATAATATAAGATATAAGATAGGAATTAGAAGTCTTTGAGGGGTTCAAATGGTTAATGTGAGACTCTTTTTGTAATGTATTGATGTAATAGAGCCAGCCTTGGATTTTTATGTATCAGACTTGAGAATTTTTGTCTAATAGAAGTCATCTTCCTTCCTACCATCTTGTTTCTCTCTTACTCTAAATTTACTGTCATTGAATGCTTCAATTGATATTTTATAGTTGTATTACAATGGAGGTTTGATTGTGATGATGTTATAATTATTCTCAGAGTTTAAGCTTTGATTAAAGAAGTTCTTGTGTCTAAAGCTTTTTCTTCATTGATCTGCTAGTAATGCTTGATGCTAATAGTAGACTTACTTCATCTTTCTCACTAACGTCTTCCTTCTATCCACATTACTCTTTAAAAATCTGATCTAAGTTAGACAAGACCTCATTTGCTGATGCACTTTATCTAGAACTTTCTGTGATTTACATTGTTGGGCTGAGTTTTCTCCATTTGACACTTTATCTTAAAACTTACCTTACAAACCCACTGATGGGTACTGAGATTTCACTTTAGCAATTAAAGTGTGACTTTCAATGCTAACACCTCTTTTCAACTTTCTCACGAAGTTTTCCACTTCTTCGTCCTCCTCTGAATCGTCGTTACAGCTAGAATCTAGTTTTGACTTTGGCTTGTCTTGCTTCTTTGTCTTCTTGGATGATTTGAACAATGCTTACTTTGTGGCTGGGTTATCTTGTTCTATCCTCATTTCATAAGATGTGAATATTCCATGTAACTCATCCATGCTCAAACTGTTAAGATCTATTCTTTCTTCCAGGTTTGATATCTTAGGATCAAATCTCATAAGAAGAGATCTTAGAACCTTTTCAACAATCATTGATTCGTCAACTTCTTCTCCCAGTCCTCTAATAATGTTCATTATTTGTTCAACTCGTATAAATTAGGCTATGATATCTTCATCTTCCTTCATCTTCAATTGCTCAAACTTAGCTCTAAGGGTTTGAAGCTTAACTCCCTTGAATTTGGTATCTCATTCGTAAATCTTTTGAAGTTTATCACAAAGATCATTTGCGTTATTGCAATGCATAAATTTGTAAATACTGAATCATCCAGACTGCTCATAATGGTTCATTTTTTTCGTTGATTTTCTTTCCATCTTTGTTAGTTGGGGGAGTTTCAGGTACTGTATATTTGTCTACTACTGACTTCCAAACATAAAATCCTTGTTCCTATAAAAAGGTTTGCATCCTTTTTTTCCAAAAGTCATAGTTCTGACCATCAAACCTTGGTGCTCCAATCTTAGTGTATTCCATGATCTCCTTCTAGTGGTTAAATTGTTTCTTGAAGGACATGCTCTGATACCAATTGTTGGAATACTGAGAGGGGGGCGGGGGGTGAATTAGTATGAGCACTTTATTATCACTTTAAACCACAATATGTCATCATTAATTTCATCAATAGTATATCATCAATATATCATGATAAGTATAAACCGATAGAGCATAATAGACATCCACAGAAACAAAACACACTAAGATTTACGTGGAAACCCAAATGGGAGAAAACCATGTGTTGGCCCTTTGATATGAAAGGAAGCGAAGATTAAGGAATAAAGGTGAAGTACGAACTACGTGGAAGATACATAAACTGAGGAAGGGTAGAAGCGGGAAAAGAAGCAGAAAAGAAGGGGAAAAATAAGGAAAATCTAGTCGTCGGAAGAGAAGACCAAGGAAGATAAAGCAGTAAGGAAAATGGATTGTGGAAAACTCAAAAAGTGGAAGAAGGAATCAACGGGTTCTTTGAAGCACCTCACGGAAAAGAAGGAAAGACAGGCTGGTGAAGCCCTTAAAGCACGATTCAAGTTGACCTAGGGTTTTAGATCTAGGGTTTTGACATCTAGACTTTGTTATGTAATGTATAAATAAAGGTCTAGGAGACCGGGGAGGGTTCGTTCTAGGTTGGGTCGATGATACTATGGTGATTGTTGTTCATTGCGGATAATAATTGTAGAGAACAGTGTTGAGACTGTATAATAAGATCTTCAGCTGGGTGCGAATATCAACCCTGTAGTTGGGTGTGCAGGGAAGGATGAGAGAAAGAGAGAGAGATATGCAAGATAAGTGCACAGATAAAACTGTATGTTTTCATATAATATATCAAGAAACACAGTTCTGTGGACGTAGCCCTAGGGAGAGGGTGAACCACGTATATGTTGTTGTTATTTGTGATTGATGTTGTGTTATTTGCCGACTATTATATTTTTATTGCATTGTTGTGTTAGATTTGAGTTATAACTTGCGAAGTAGGCTTAAATGAGATAAAGAATAAATAGATTGTTGTGTTTTGTTGTCATGGATCCACTTTGCATTTCCTCTAGTTGTAGACACCTGTGTCCTGCAACCCCTTATTGCTACTTCAGGTGAGACTGCATCTGCTTTGCAGGTGTTGCCAAAAGGGCTAGTAGTTAGGGCTTGTTGGTGTGCTGTAAGAGTTGAACCCTGGGTCTACCCCTGTGCCAACAAATGGTTCCGTTGCCAGGACCAGGATCTTTTTGATGGAATGTCAAGGTGGTTCCCATCAAAGACAAAAATTCAGAAGTGGATAGAAGAACAAGAGAAGGAATTCGCTGAAGCCCAGAACAAGAATCCTAACATTAGTATAGAAGACTGGTTGGGAAGGTACATATTCATCGACATACATGAGATTTTCTTTGGAGGAATTCATAAAGAGTTATACGAGTGGTTAGTAAGACTAGCATATACCTAGTTTGAGATCAGATCTAGACCACCCATGGTTTGGACAACAACATTGATCAATAAGGTTAAGAGAGTTGATAACACTGTGTCTAGGTTCATGGATCTTTGGTTTGATAGCACTATTGGAGGGTACATTACTGAGTTTTCCATTGACAAAGTTGAATCATATAGCCAAGAAGAGAGGTACTTCTTTAAGGGACCTAGAGGAAAGTTCCTACACTTTTTAAAGCTGAGGATTAAGATGCTATTGCATGAGAATAATATCCTGAAGATACAGTGAAGCTAATGTTCAAGAATTCAGACAGTGATAGTGACACAGAGGCTGGACACACGCACAATGGGATACCATTCAGAGAGGTTGCCCTTGCAAACCTATTTATGCAAAATACAAAGATGAAGGATTCTACAGTGGAGAAGAAGCAGATCTAACAGATGAAGAGCATTCCGACTCCATAAGAACAAAGGAAGTACAAACCAAAGAAATTCATCGAGGAGGGCCAGAAAATTTAGGCACTGTGCCTACCATGTGATATCACTCCTCCTGTTGTTTTAGAATCATTAAGTAACCTAAGTAACCAGATTAATCAGAGTGGTTAGAGCAATCAGAGTACCGTTACAAGCAGTTTAGCACATACTTAGTCAAAAATCCAAGGAATATCTATGGCAGATGAAATGAGATTACTGATCTTTAGAGGAGATGGATCTGAAGATCCTAATAAAAATTGGTTCTTATGCGAGGCTGTATAGAGCATCAAGAAAGTCACGGACGAAGTTGTTAAGAGAACTCAGTTTAGTACTACCTTGAGGGATCACGCTCTGAATTGGTATATGAAGTTTGTTGCAGGACCTGGACAACCTAAACTGCTGAATGCTATCACGACTGCATTGAGTGAAGAATTCAAGAAACCTAAGTTAGAGTCACAACGAATTATAGAGTGGAAATAAATCAAGCAGAAGGTCACTGAACTTGTTTGGGAGCTCGATTAAAGGTTTAAGACTCTGACAGGTCGATTGAGTTTTTAGATTCCAAATGAACAGAATAAAGAATGGTTCATTGTTTCTCTCTTGCCACATATCAGAGTCCCTCTGATGCAACAGAAGGTCACTTCAGAAGCTGAAGCATTATAGATTGCTATGAAACTAGAAGAAACCCCTGTAAGAGTAGCCAACCCAAGTATGAGTCAAATCTTGAATCAGTTAACTAGTTTGTCCTTACAAGTCGAAGACATGAAGAAAGACAAAGGAAAAGAGAAAAGAGAAGATATCTGGTGTATCAGATGTAAATAAGAGGGCCATGACAAGGAGCACTGTCCCCTATTTCATGAATACTTGGCCTCTGGAGTACCTAGTCCTTTGAAGCAAACTACTGTACCCTGGTGCGAGGTATGTAGAACTAGACATCGCCCTGGTGAATGTTATTATATGGAAAAATGTGTCCAAACACCTACCAATATTTACTGCACATTCTGCAAGTCTGTGGGACATGATGAGAAGGATCGTAGGGCTTATGATGTCATGCATGAAATATCAAGGGATACATATAGAATTCAAGGAGAAACATAACAAGAAGGAAATGATACACAGTTCAACTCCCGAGGAAGAGGAAACTTCAATCCTCATGGTGGATTCAGAGGAAGAGGACAAGGAGGAGGTATGGGCCGAGGTAGAGGAGAAATCATCTGTTATAACTGCGCACAACCAAGACACTTGGAAAGGTATTTTCAGAACCCTTGTACCACTTGCAACTATTGTAACTTGTTTAATCATGTCATCGAAGATTGTCCAGTATTTTTGGCCAAAATCCAAGAGAGGCGAGGAGGAAACCAACAAGTACAATAAATATCAGCAGAACCTCGCGGCGAAGACCCCAGAGTCATTGTTATTACTAGAGGAGGCACTGTTACAGGAGAAGACAAAGTGACTCTAGGAAAGACTGCAGAAGGATCAGGGATCAGAAAAGATGCAGAGAAGGCACTGTTGTTTGATCCAAGGAGAGAGAGACATACTTTTGAGGAAGCAAGAAAAGAATTTGTAGAAGGATAAGGTTCTTCATCTAAGACACAACTAGAAGTAAAGGAATGTGGAATGCCACTGGCATTTGATCAGTCTGTTAGGAAAGGAAAAGAGGTAAGCAAACTTATGGAATTCTTATGTACTTGCATCAGTTTGATTAAGAATGAAAGAGTTGTACAAGAGCTCCAATACTTGATAAGACAGTATGAGATAGGAAGGGTAGATACTTTGTTGAATAAAGAAATAAATCCAGTATCTGGAAAGAGAAGGAGAAACAAGGAATTACACCTTAGTGCTCATATTGAAGACTATGATGTGGACTATGTGGTCCTCAACTTGGGATCATAATTCAATGTTATGACGAAGCAGAATTGGAAACTGATGGGAAAACCTAGAATGATTTACTCTCCTAGCAGGCTTAGGATGGCCAATCAGTAGGCGGTGAGCCCCTTTGAAAGACTAGAGTATGTTCCTGTAGACATTGATGGGATAAGGACATTTGCAGATTTCAAAGTGATTGAAATTGTTGATGATAGCTATCCTTATCCTGCACTGTTAGAAATTGATTGGGATTTTAACAATTTGACTATTGTTGACTTGAAGAAGAGAAGAATGACCTTTGAGGGTAATGGCCTTAAAGTCATTGCAATTCTGGACCCGAATGAAGGTCACAGATACACAAAAACTATCAGGGAGGAAGACCGTGCATATGATATAGATAATATCTACAAGCTGACAACAAGACAACATGATTACATTAATCCTACAACAGACGGAAATCTCAGCTGGCGGAGCAAAAGTGCATGTTCATCAGATTCATAAGAGGCATTAGAAAATTAGCAGAACATGATGTATGAAGTCTCCACATGACGATGTGCCAAAATGACCAGAGCAGTTCGCTGGATTGGTACCAAAGTAAGTAATCTTCCAACGTTTGATGGTTTGAATCACTTAGAGACATTTCTAGCTGAATTTGAGAAAATTGTACCAGTACAATAGAGGATGTTGGCACTGGATGAAGCATTGAAAGCCACACCAACTAGATGGTGGGGAGAACATAAGAGGAACATCATAGAATGGACACAATGTCGCACCTTATTGATAGTGCACTTTTCAGATCAAGCTAAAGGATGCGAAGTTCGTTACACAGGCCAGAGTTGTCCTAAGGACCACATGCGAAGTTTTGAGGAGGCCTAGGAAAACATTCCTAAAGAAAAATGGGTGCATCAGTTCATTAACACCTTGGATACTATGCCTATCTAATGGTATCTTCAAGCAGAATTGCGCCTCATCACCACTGACTGGTATGAAATGACTCAGAACTTTATAGCTACATTTTTATTTGCAATTCGGTACCCTACAATAGATCAGGCTTTACAAACTATGAGAAAAAAGGTCTTTCAGGAGGCACCTAACCTCCATTTTACCCGAGAAGGAGATGATTGGACTGCGCCTCTTTAGTAGTTACATGATTGCTATAATATTAATGCTGATGAGGATGATGACCCTAGAGATGTAAACATTGCAGAAACTGAAGGTCACAGAGACATATAAGGGCCTGGGATTGAATTACCCTTTGTTGGACAACCCATTAAAATTAAGAAAGTTAATATTGGAACATAGCTAACACCTAAACTAGCAAATGTGGGAGACTATTGGGATGATTCTACTATCAACAAGATCACAAAACTACTACATGAATACTAGGACTTGTTTCCAACCAAGTTCGCAAACATGAAGGGTATTAAAGGGCCCATGGGAGAAATGAAGATCCCCTTGAGGCCAGATGCAAGACCTATCAAGCAGAGAACTTATAGAATGAATCCCAAATATAAGCAGAAAGTTAGGATTGAATTGGATAGAATGCTGGAAGCAGGAATCATAGATCCTGTTGAAGAATCCGAATGGAATAGCCCTATGGTGGTACAAGATAAGAAGATAGGAGAAATCAAAATTTGTGTAGATTTAAGGAAACTGAATGATGCATGCTTACATGACCCATTCCCTACACCCTTTACTGATGAAGTTCTAGATAATGTAGGAGGACAAGAGGTCTACTTATTCACATATGGATTCTCACGTTATCATCAGATCAGAATTGCTAAGGAAGATCGACATAAGACCACATTTGAAACAAAATGTGGTTCATTTCAGTACACTGTGATGCCTTTTGGCTTGAAGAATGCACCAAGCATCTTTTCCAGGGTGGTGGTCGAAGCATTTAAGGACTTATTACACAAGTTCCTAGAAGCTTATTTTGATGACTGGACTGTCTTTAGCTTGCTAAAAGACCATATTGAATGTTTAAGATTGATGTTAGATAAATTTAGGAAATATCAAATTTCCATGAATTTTAAAAAATGTATTTTCTTTTCACCCTTTGGAGTTCTGCTATGGCATATTGTGTGTAAGAAGGGATTGTTGGTAGACCCTTCCAAGATTTCCATCATTGTTGATCTACCTCCCCCTACTTTGGCCAGACAACTGCGCACTGCATTGGGGCACACTGGATACTACCGAAATTTCATTAAGGGTTATGCACATATAACAACACCTATGGAGAAGCTATTAAATAAAGACAACAAGTTCCAATGGACATAAGAATTCCAGTAGATCTTCGACACACTAAAGCAAAAAATGGTCACTGCGCCAATCTTGGTTTTTCTAGACTGGAGTAAGGAGTTCAATGTTCATGCCGATGCTTCATCCATTGCATTCGGATTAGTTTTATCACAACTGGGTTTAGGATACATAGACCACCCTATAGCATTTGCTAGCAGGAATCTCTCTACAACTGAGAGGAACTACACTACGACTGAAAGAGAAGGCTTGGATATGGTTTATGCACTGCAAAAATTTAGACACTATTTGTTCGGAGGACATTTTAAAATGTTCATTGACCACTCTACATTAAAATACTTAGTCAAAAAGCCAGTGTTGGGGGGGAGAATATGTAGATGGATACTACTATTCTAGGAGTGTAATTTTGAAATTATGGTTAAGCCAAGAAGAATGAATAAAGGACCTGACTACTTATCCAGGTTGGAACATGGAGAGGAACCTACTAGTCTGGAGGATACACTTCCAGATGAAAAGTTGTTGGCCATCAGGAAATTTGATGATCACTTCATCGAGACAGTTCAGTTCTTTTCCATAGGAATGGCACCTCATGAGTACACAGTCATTCAGAAGAAACAGTTGGTAGTCTACACCAAAGACTTTCAACTTATAGCTAGACAATTGTATAAGATGGGACTCGATGAGATCTTGAGGAGATGTGTTATGGAGACAGAAAAGCCACTGATTCTGGCAGAAGCGCATGAAGGCATCGCAGGAGGACACTATGCAGGGAAAAAAACAACACAGAAGGTTCTCAGAGCTGGCCTCTGGTGGCCTACATTACATAAGGATGCTAAGGAATATTATAGAGCCCGCGATGTATGTCAAAGAATAGGAAAGCCTTCTCGAAGAGATGAGATGCCTTTAGCACCGCAATTAACATTACAAGTATTCAAGAAATGGGCCATTGATTTTTTGGGACCTATTAAACCACCAGGAAGGTGCACATGAGCTATATATATTATCACTGTGACAGAGTATTTGACCAGATGGGCAGAAGCAAGAGCAATTAAGGATTGTAGTGCATCTATAGCTACGCAGTTCATTTTTGAGGATATCATAACAAGGTTTGGATGCCCAAATATCCTCATGAGTGATCAAGGCACACATTTCATTAACAAAACTATTGAAGCCTTGACCCAGGAATTTGAAGTTCACCATCAGAAGAGTACTCCATACCACCCACAGGAGAATGGTATAGTCGAAGCTTTCAATAAGATATTGGAGATATCACTGACTAAGATTTGTAGTGTTAACAGAGATGACTGGAATTTAATAATTCCAACATTATTATGGGCCTACAGAACTACTTGCAAGAAGTTAACAAAACAGACCCCATTTAAGTTGGTATATGTCTTGGAAGCAGTGGTACTTATGGAATACTTGGTACCTAGTTTAAGAATTGCAACATTTATAGGTATGGATGACACAAGCGTTGTTCAAGAAAGGCTTGCACAGTTATTGGAACTAGAAGAAGACAAGTTTATTGCAGTATTTCATCATTAGGTAGAGAAAGATAGAGAAAAGGCTTATCATGATAGACACATCAGGGGAAAAGAATTTAAGCCGGGAGATTTGGTATTTTTATATGACAACAAGTTAATGAAGCATCTAGGGAAGTTCAGGACACATTGGTTAGGAACATTTGAAGTTTCCTATGTTACAGAAGGAGGAGCTGTGTAGTTGAAAACCCTTGATGGAGAATGGAAAGAAGGTTTGGTAAATGGGAGCTGGTTGAAATTGTATTATGACAACCAAATGCCTTACAACATAGGTGCAGTTGAAACTAGGTACCAGACACAGAAAAGAAAGTTTGCATAAGGAAGGTAGGGACCGAGAAGAAAGCACAGGCTGCTCCGCACAGTTTGAATTCGAAGTAAAACAAAAGGTTCAGTATTGTAGTGACTCGGGATGAGTCACATGTGAGTGTTGGGGGCTTGTTGGCCCTTGGATATGAAAGGCAGAAAATATTAAGGAAGAAAGGTGAAGTACAAACTGCACAGAAGATACATAAACCGAGGAAGGGTCGAAGCGGGAAACGAAGAAGAAAAGAAGGGGAAAAAGATGGAAAATCTAGTCGTTGGAAGAGAAGATCGAGGAAGATAAAGCAGTAAATAAAATGGATTGTGGACAACTCAATAAGCAGAAGAAGGCATCAATGAGTTCTTTGGATCACCTTGTGGAAAAGAAGGAAAGATAGGCTGGCGAAGCCCTTAAAGCACGGGTCAAGTTTACCTAGGGTTTTGACACATAGACTTTGTTATGTAATGTATAAATAAAAGTCTAGAAGACCGGGGAGGGTTTGTTCTAAGTTGGGTTGTTGATACTATGGTGGTTGTTTTTCATTGTGGAGAATCATTGTAGAGAACAATGTTGAGACTGTATTGTAAGATCTTCAGCTAGGTTCGAAGATCAACCCTGCAGCTGGGTGTGCAGGGAAGGAAGAGAGAAAGAGAGAGATATATGCAAGCTAAGTGCACAAATAGAACTGTATGTTTTAATATAATATATCAAGAAACATAGTTTTGTGGATGTAGTATCCCTAGGGAGAGGGTGAACCACATATATCTTGTTGTTCTTTGTGATTGATGCTGTTTTATTTGCTAACTGTTATATTGTTATTGCATTGTTGTGTTAGATATAAGATATAACTTGCGAAGTAGGCTTAAGTGAGATAAAGAATAACTAGATTGCTATGTTTTGTTATCGTGGATCCACTTTTCATTTCCTTTGGTTGTAGAAACTTGTGTCCTGCAATCCCCTATTGCTACTTTGGGTGAGACTACATCTGCTTTGCAGGTGTTGTTGAAAGGGCCAGTAGTTAGGGCTTGTTGGTGCACTGTAAGAGTTGAACCCTGGGTCTGCCCCTGTGCCAACAACATGTAATGTTTTTCTTTTATATAAAAGAATACATTCATTAGAAGCACCAACTTCCCAATTCTCCATCTACAACAGGAAGGAGGCTACGACCCCTATTTACAGGCTCCAACTTGAAGGAACCTACAACTCCCTGAATTCACTGGCTCCAACCAGAAGGAGGCTACAACCCCTTGATTCTCAGGCTCCAACCTAAAGGAAGCTCGAACTCCCTGAGTTCTCCAACACCAATAGGAATGAGATGACAACCCCCTTTCCTTGCCCCATCTTGTCGCCTTGTAATATAAGTGTATACCAAATTTCACTACCACAATCACTACCACTGTCACTACCATTGTCACATCAACCTGTAACATGTCAACATGTCACTGTATCCAAATTGTCACTGTCACTCTACCATCAACATGTAATTGTCACTATACCATCTGTTGGAGCCGCCTTTCTCTAAATACATGAAATGCTATATTTAAGCCCAAAATGGTTGGTTTTCGGGACTTCGTTTGTTTCACGTTTCTCCTCCCCTTAGTCGCAGTATCCCGATGTGTGAAATGGAGAAAACCTTCCTAAGTTTAATCACCATTACTAAAAGACTAAGAGAGGCTTATCATCTCTTAGTACCTCGTACCCTCACTCTTGGGAGTTACGTGTTGAACGTTTCTCAAGCCTCTGACTTGTGAAGTCGCAAAGTTGTGTTAAAGTTACCTAGGTTAGTATCAAGAACAAGTCACTTTAAACCCTAGTTAGTCACTATCATGATTTCACGACTCGACGATTGTTTCCCCAAAGGGAAACACCTTCGTAACCCCGATCCACGAAGTCATGATTTTATTTAATTAAGCATGGATTAATTAAAAGGCTTAAGTCAAATCACTTCTAATTTATTAGCTCGCACCATCGCAATTTTGGGTTTTTAAGGTTCAGTGGCTAGGAGCGAAAACACCCGATGTGGCGAGCGCCGAAAAGGGGATTAGCAACTAAGTGCACCAAATTGAAAGAACTAAACCAGATTAATTAGCACCTTAAACAAAATTTAACACACGTGGTTTACGGATGAAGTCTTGAATGATCCTGTGTTTTTCAATGTTACGACTCGTCAAGCATTTATGGCATTTATTTGAATTGCAGTAAGGTGACAGATAGTAAGATATCGTTTTTTACTTCTAAATATTTCTATTAAGCGATTTGACCATTCTGTTGGCAAGGACACCCATGGGTTTAAATGACCAAGATAGAGAGTTTTTCCTTCATTGTTTCAGTTTTCATTCCTATTTGCGTGCAGAGCCATTTCACTAGGATAGCCGCTGTTTGTGTTTTTCAATTTTTTCGACAGGAGGTCCAGTTGCAGGTTTCTCTATCATGGCTCCACGAAAAATGCCCAAGGAAGCTGCTGAGAGTTCAGGTCAGGGTTCAGACATTGTTTCCGATACCTCACCCCGAAGTATTAATTCTGTCAAGACATGGTCATACGTTTCCAACATTCTGCAATCTGAGTCGGTAAACGGTTCGGGTGATTCTAGTGACAACGAGAAGGATGACTTGTCAACCAAATAAAAAATTGTCGCTCAAGCAGAGATGCACAAAATAGCAGCAAGGCCCCAGCTTCTTCCCTATTGTGATATGATCAGGTGGGCACTGGACCATGTGGACATCCCGACTAGGACGATTATCAACGAACAAAAGGTAATGATTGGGACTTTCAGGCCAGAACATTTGCGGGAAATGTATAAATTGTCACCCACACCAAACCTTACTCACAATGCTGAATTTATAGAAGGTTTCAAGAAGAAGGAGTGTGAGCAATATGCAAAATGTTTATTCGATCTGATCAAAGATTGGGCCTCACACCCCACGAAATTCATCTCTGACACTAACAGGATCTATTCAATCTCTTCCTTGGAGCCACAATTCAAGTACATAACGATGATGGCCTGCAGGTTGTATGGAAAGGAGGACACTACCCATTTTTTCCTCCCATGGGTACCGTTCATTCATACAGTTGCTGAGGGTTTCTCCTTCAACTGGGCCAAATTGTTGTCTGAGAGTCTGACCAGTCGAATTACCGAATATCGAGCACAAAGGGAAAGTAAGAAAGCAACTTCCTTCTTTATGTCTACTTACATCATGGATTCCATCTTCTTCATGACACCCTTCCCACTAATGAACTCGAGCTGGGATCCATCTAATACAGAGCCTATTCATGTCTACCACTCGAAGCTTTGGGAAGATAAAGCCAAGGAATTCATTTACGAGATCTTCAACTGGGTAATGGTGCCATTGCATGTCGCCATTTTCGGCCAACCGCCGCCCATGATTTTGGATAGCGTCACGACCAACCTGAGTAGCGTGGCAGATTGGTATATAGAGGCGGAATTTTCATATATCAGGGTTTTCGGCACCTCTGTTCCTCCTTATTCTCTACCGCTATTATTTCTAGATAAGCTATTGTGCCACAAGATCGCCAGGTAGCCCGTGCTTGGCGGAATAAGCAAAGAGATCAAAGGAGTATAAAAAAAGGTATGGCATAAGCAAAGAGCCATGCCAAATCCGAGGCTACGGTTTTAGAAGAAATGAAGCTGGTGGATATTGAGTTCAAGAAGCCTTACCCTAGTAAGGTTGTGAGCAATCACCTGGAGAGTTGTGGCCTGAAGAGATATGAACACAAGGATTCCCCTCATGATGAAATATTCTAGGGTGCGAGGTCCTACTCTGAAGTCCTAAGTCAGATTCAAGCCCTGCCACCTAGAGATATGGTCGATTTCTTTAAATTCCAGGAGCACTGACGAATTTGTCTCCCCCAGATTTTATAGGGTGAAACCCCAAAGCTTCCGGTTACACAACAGACAGAAGCCAAAGGTTCAAAGGACTCAATTTCTAACAAGGAGAAGAACCAAGAGAAAACATGGGAGGCTGGAACCTCAAAGCGAGGAGATGAAGTCCCCTACCAATAGAAAGGAAACCCCGAAAAGGGTACACCAGACAAGTAGGTCCAAGGTCAAGCAGAGATACCCTTGCAAGGGTCAGGTGACTACTATCGCTCATGTTAAACAAGCTAGTCATAGATGTTACCCCGAAACAACCATCCAAGGAAATCGACAGTTCGATTGCTATTATCACACCCTTACAGTTCACAAAGGGGAATCTCGATGCGGGGTGGGTTTTCAATGAAGAACTAACACCCATTTCTGTAGAGGAGCTGCCTCCTAACGAATTTTTCTTTGATAAAAAAAGGAAGGCTATAGTGAGGCAAGAATTATATCAAAGAGAGGGTGTAGTGGCTAAAAACTTTAAAATCATGACAGATGGAAAGGCCGTGAAAGAGGAAGAATTCACAGATGAGACAGCAGGAACACTGGGGGCTTATGCTACAACCAATCAGTACTCAGTTGGAACTTTGAAGGCCCAGTTGAAACGAAAGGACCTCTTGATCAGTAAGTTGGAAGCTAAAGTGGCTACTGTTGAAGAAAATGCTAGGGATGAGGTGAGAAAAATCCTCGAGCAAGCCTGAATAACCGATCTGCAGGAGATCAAGAAACTTAGATCTGACCTTGAGCAGGTGCTCCATTCGGCACAAATTAGCCAAACACAGGTAAGACAATAGGGGCAACAAATTATAGAGTTACAATTGAAATTGTATGTTGCTGAGAATCAAGTTTTAGACATAAAAATGTTCAGATCCCAAGCTGCCGAAATCCAACATAAGGTATTAATGGCTCAACAAGACTTGCTTGTAAAAGTAGGAACCATTCAAAACCACTTTCAAATGATAGATCAAGTGTTAGAAAATATTACTTTGAGAGAAAGAGAAGCCAGGGCAGCTCAGGTTGCTTTCCAAGATGTTGTTATAGCTACGAGGAAGATATAGATGGTCGACAACTCCAAATTATCCATCGCAGAACAAACTAGAGGGAATATCTTGCTGAAGTTCTGGGAGCAGAATATATCATAAAGCAGGGGGACAGATAATGAAGTGATGAATTCTTCTGAGGAAACGTTCTCCTTGATAAGTAAAAGTTTGTTAGACCTTGATAAGGAAGGTAGTGCTGGGACACTGGGCAAAATCAATATAGCTAAACACCTGCTGGACATCAAAGAAAACGTGGAGAAAGAGCAAGTGGAGATATCCCAAATAAGCCAGGTTGATATGGTCCAAGTGGACAAATGGCTAGTACAACCAAGTTTACAATTATGCTCTATCATCACGAAAGACCGACAAGTAGGGAAAAGGTTTCCACAGTTGGCAAAGAGTTGTTACACCTTTAAGGCAAGCAACCAAGAAGAGCCTTCTAGGTTGATAGCCTAGTTTGTGGAAAGGTGTGTCATTTGCATCGAGCAGGTGAAGGGGCAGGTTTATAGTGCTAAATAATGGCAGATGTCAACCCGTTCCATTTTTGAAGATGGAAGAGCAGAGAAAGGAAGGCGCTCCACCCTTATGAGGGAAGACAAAGATGAGGAGATGAAACACTCCATTTTTTCATTTGTAATTGACAAGTTTCCAGAACGATCGGAATTCTAAATGTTCAGAAGTTTGTTTAAATATACATTGAGGAAGAGATAGAAAGGGGCATTTTTTTGGGTGGTAGATTGTAATAGAGAAAGTTCTTTTTAGCCAGGATTAATACAAAGCGAATTGAAGACTCCATATTCCGTCAAGATTGAGTTATGTGTTTTTCCTCTGTTATTTCATGCTTCATGTCATTTTTTACATATACATCTTTGATGAATGTTTTAGCTGCAATTTAGTATAACCACTACTGTGGTGATCAGGTTCTAGTTATCTAGTTATTTACAAATTTTCCTCTGTATCGGCTACTAGCAGGTACAAGACCTATGAATTACTTAGATCTCTACATTATATGCTTTCATCAAGGTATTCCTGTCCTTTCTTGTTCTTCTACAACATGGGATTCCTCTGAAATTGATGCCCCACATTGTTGACAACTCTATGTTTGCACACTCGGTTTCAAGATTTTAACTCAGTTATGGAAAACAACCTTCAATTTCGTTAAACCCTTTGATTGGCTTCATTGAATTTTCCTCGTATAATCTAAAATTGAAATAAGCACTTTAAAACATCAACCCTCTTTTAAAGCTCTGTTCTCCCCATGGCTGTACCCGTCGTAAGACAACCCAACATCAAACCCAGCCTATCGGATCAAACCAACATCGCTTTGAATCTTTTCGATACCATCACCCAGACATATCTCGAACGTTCATGGGCTACCATCGAACTGGATATCAACATTCAAGAATATTTGGAGGCTAGACAAAGACAACTCAAAGATCGACCATAACTTCATTCCCCGAAGTTGTTTCTTCCCCTTTTTTCTTTCTTTCTTTCACTCACTTTAGATGCTTCGACTCTAAACTTTATATCCTTAAGTGTAGATTCAGGAACAACATCTTTGTGGCACCGTTGCCGGGGACGGAGAATCGTATTCAATTTCCCCTGAGAAAATGACATTTCCAAGTTTCATTTTTTGATAGTGAACAAAGAGAGAACAGATTGTTAAGGGTAAATGTTCATCATTCACTTGAAGAATCCACTCTTAAGTAAGTTGAGATCCTTTCATAAGAACACTAGATAAAACCCAGATGCCAAACAGACAGTGCCAGTTTTCGACCCTAAAAAAATACTAAGACCAAGGGGTCTTTTTAAACAAAACGTGGTTGCCTATCAACCTAAGTCTAATCAGTCTAAAGATAAGACCTTTATTGAACCTTCACCCTCATGAGAACTTCCTCTCAGGAAAATGTCGGACAGTGCTGTCGAAGCTAAGACCCTGAAGTCCGAGTACCTCCTACCCAAGATCAAAACCGAGACCTCTCCGACTACCTCTTACATTACAAGGGGTGACACGCCTGCCTTAAAGCTCATCCCTATCGATATCCCATCGATTCTCAATATAAACTCCTCTGTCACTCAAGGTCTTGAAGAAGTTTCCACGTACATGGATTTGACACCGGTGGGTTCTCCCATTTACATATCCTACAAGTCAGAGGTGCCGAGTCCACGTATAACTTCTTCTCCTTTTTCATCTTTCACCTCCCCTGGTAAAACGTTTCCTGAATTTTCCCCTTTCCACCCCCGGGAATCCAGAGAGTCGTTATACATCTTCGCTAACCCTCTTTATAACGCATCGATTTCCTCTCCTAGGTTATCCATGGCCGCCACCGGAGGAGGAGCAGGGGGAATAGGAGGTTAAGGTCAACAACTGCCTCCCAGGGTTTTCACCAAAGTAGCCGCTAGATATGCCCCCTTGGTCCTTCCATTACCTCTACATGATTTACCCAAAAACTATATGAAAAAATTACCCAAGTTCACAGAAGAAGGGGATCTAACTGTAGCCGAGCATATCAACTTTTTTGATCAATTTGCTGATATCTAGGTCTCAAGAATGAGGACGTGTATTCTCGATTGTTTGTCCAAATCTTCGAGGGACAGGTAAGAACTTGGTTTCGAAGCCTACCCCCAGGTTCAATCATATCATATGATGCGCTAGAAGACCTCTTTCTCAAACAATGGGGTGAAAGAAAGGATCATTTATACTATTTGACCGAGTTTGGGTCTTTAAAGAAAAAGGGATTTGAAACTGTTATGGAATTTATCCAAAGGTTTAACAAGCTGTACAATAAGATCCCTGTTGAAGTTAAACAATCCCAACCTGCAGCCAAAGTAACTTTCGCAGGAGCCTTTGAACCCGATTTTGCTCTACTATTAAGAGAAAGGAGAGGGGTCGACCTAACCCGAATGCAAGATGACGCTGTGGAAATTGAGTCAAACATGATGGCTTCGGGTAAATTAAAAACAAAAATCGAGATGAGAAACAGGGAAACTAGATGTCTTAGAGAACAAGTAGGTCCCTCTGGATCTGGAAGCTCCTCAGATGACAAAATGGATGACATGTCTAGGATAATAAAAGAACTATCAAACAAAATATCAAGAATGGAGCTAGATCAATCCAAATTTGATCAATTCGTTCAGAGAGAATTCAGGAGAAATCCCAATCCTCAGTTTCAACCAAGACAAATTAAAAATGAAGACCAAAAGATCCAACCACCTCTAAAAAATGAAAATTTTATTGGGGGAAATGATATGCAAGAGTTCTAAGACTTGGAAAAAGACGTAAACAACTTAGGCGACGACTGTATACAACCTCACTTGACAAAAGAAGATTATGAGAAGTCCCTGAACATTGAACAATCATCGGTTGAAGACAATAACCTAAATGACGATGATGATCCCGCTTATCAAGGAATGGCCGACACCATAATGGTCGAGCTCTAGCACAAATATAATCTAAGGCCTATAAATAAACCTGTGTCGACTGCGCAACCCAATAAAATTTTTCCTAGGGGAGAAATATACGAGCCCGTCCAGAAAGAGATCGAGATGAGAAATAACATAGGGGTAGACTCACAGAATACCAATGTAAAAGGGGCTGAAACCCAAGCGAGAAGAACTAAGGCAGCTGAAAAGCGGACACTCGAAACTAGAAATGCTGAAAATAAAACAGTGCTACTAAATAAAATGGATAGGAAAGAGTCTGATGTTTTAGCCAAGGAAACATATAAAATCGTGGGAGTTTTCTGCCTAGAAAATGAGATAAAAAAGATCAAGATACCAATACCTTTGGTCGAGTTGGTGAAGAATCCTATGTACCGAAAACAAATAACCAAGATGATAATTTTTTCAGATCTAGAGAGTTAGTGCGATGTAATAAATCTGGAAGATGACAAGCTTAATATCACTGTTGGTCCACATTTTGAAGGTGCTAGAGATACCGTCAACCCCTTCTATATTACCCTGAAAGTGCACGATTGACTGTTGCATAATTGCATGCTAGACTCTGGGCCTCTCATAACGTAATGCCCAAATCTATTATGGATAGACTAGGCCTTGAAATCACCAGACCCTATGGAGATATTTACTCGTTTGATTCAAGGAGAGTTAAGTGCATGGGAATGATCAAAGATTTAGTAGTCACCCTCGCCCAGATTCTGGTGAAAAATGTCTTAATGGATGTAGTTGTCGCCGATATACCCTCGAAGTATGGTTTACTATTATCTTGATCTTGGGGAGCCAATCTCGGGGGATCCATTCAGCTGGATATGACCTACGCCACAATCCCTGTTTTTGGTGGACAGTTCACACAGTTATATAGGGAAACACAGTTGGCATATACAGTAAGTGATCCACAGAATCCTAACAATTACCCTGTTTACATCGCCAATCAAGACCTGGGAAATTGTATTCTATCCTTTGAAGATACTGAAGATAATTGTACATAAGAAAGTGACATCGATGAAATCAAAACCGAAAAGACAACTAAAAATGTGTACAACACTGGAATTTGGAAAATGTTCTTTGATGGTGCTTCGTCGTGTGAAGGGGCAGGTGCGAGAGTGCTTTTCGTAGCACCTGCAAATGAATTCATCGTTCCCTTCTCTTACAGGCTATAGTGGAACGTAGACTGCATAAACAATGTTTGCGAATATGAAGCTCTAGTCCTGGGTTTGGAAGCTGCCAAAAAGCTAAACATAAAGAACTTAGAGGTCTATGGAGATGATGAACTGATTGTGAAGCAGGTAAATCGAAAGTACCAGTCCAAGCACCCATCGACTGAGGTCCTACAGAAATTGCGCCTGGGATCTAATGGAAAATTTATTTTCATCAGTAAAGGTTCATTTCATCCCACGAGCCGAAAACCAGCAGGCCAATTCACTGACCAAAGCCGCTTCGACTTTTTCACCCACTACCACTTTCAAATTAAAATACCACATAGAGGTAAGGCACAGACCATCCATACCAAACAACATATAACACTGGCATGTTTTCGAAGATGACGAACAGATCAGAAAGTTCCTAAAAATGGTGGATGATTTCTCCAAAACCCACATTTACCAGGAAAACCAAAACGATCATACCTAGATTATGTAGGAAGGGGAGGAACCTCAGGAGTTCCGAGAAAAAATTTCAAATCATCGCCTGCTAGTGTTAAAAAGTAATCAGATCCCTAAGGGCCTGATACCTCTGGAAAGGTTGTTTAATCAAAATGACATGCCTCTGAAGTTCACCTTGCATCCCCAAATGAAGGAGGTCGAAGACTGTGACATGGGAACCACCAAAGATCCTAGGATAGTGAAGTTGTCAAAGTACCTTCCTCCTGAGATAAAAAGCAGGTATAAGGACTTACTCTGGCGGTATAAAGATGTCTTTGCATGGTCTTACGATGAGATTGAAACCTATGATACCTCTGTGATCGAGCACAATATACCTTTGAAACCTGGTGTTAAACCCTTCAGACAGAATCTCAGACAAATCAACCCCATTTTATTGCCTATGGTCGAAAGAGAAGTGAAAAAGATGTTAGACGCAAAAATAATTGTACCTCTCAGGTACTCTGACTGGGTGGCGAACTTAGTCCCGGTTAGGAAGAAAAGCGGGGAGATCAGACTATGTGTAGACTTTAGAAATCTAAACAAGTCCTCTCTCAAAGATAACTATCCTCTACCCAAAATGGATCATGTTTTGGAAAAATTAGTCGGGGCAAATAGGATGTCGATGATCGATGGGTTTTCCGGTTACAATCAAATTGCTGTCAATGAGCATGATAAAGAAAAAACAACTTTCACCACCCCTTGGGGCACATTTATGTATGACAAAATGCCTTTTGGTTTGATGAACGCAGGTGCTACCTTCCAGCGCGCTATGGATATCGCTTTCATCGGTGAAAGAGATAAATTCATGGTTATCTACCTCGACGACCTGACTGTCTTCTCTAAATCCGACGAAGACCATCTGTTACACCTGAAGCAAATGTTTGAAAAATGCCAAAAATTTGGTTTGTATTTAAACCCCAAGAAGTCTCACTTTGCGATGCAAGAAGGTAAACTCTTGGGCCACATTGTGTCTCAGGACGGAATTAAAATCGACCCTAAAAGGGTGGAAGCTATAGACACCATAAATATTCCTAGAAATATAAAAGAAATTTAGTCATTTTTAGGAAAAATAAATTTTTTGAGAAGATTTATCCCAAACTTTGCTGAAATCATGAAATTGATAACAGATATGCTAAAGAAGAACAACGAAGTGAAATGGACGACATAGGATAAAGTGTCATTTGCACACATCAAGAAAGTTATCAGTGAAGCGCCCGTACTGGCAAGCCCTGATTACCTAAAGGATTTCCTGATTTTCTCGTTCGCCTCCGAACACACAGTGGCGACAATACTTCTCCAGAAGAATGAAGAGGGTTTTGAGCAACCAATAAACTTTTTTAGTAAAAGACTTAGAGATGCTGAACTGAGATATGATATAATAGAGAAACAAGCGTATGCTATGGTTAAGGTTTTGAAGGCTTTTAGAACTTACATGCTACACTCCAAGGTAATCACATACGTTCCCACCAGTTCTGTGAAGGATATATTGGTTCATCCTGAAGGTGATGGAAAGAGGGGTCGATGGCTCACTAAAATTCAAGAGTTCGACGTAGAGGTAAAACCGATGAAACTAGTAAAAGGACAAGGTCTGGCTAAGCTCTTGGCGGAATCAAATTTCAGAGCACTTAGAATAAATAACCTGCAAGGATATGAAGGACATGGGGACATAAACGAGCCCGACGACCAAATAGCTATCTTCAGAATCAAAGAGAAGTTTTCCTTATCAGATTGGTATAAAGATATAGTGTCCTACCTATTGACCCTGAAATGCCCTAGCGATCTATCTCCAACTAAAGACAGGACACTGAAGCTGCATGCGGTGAAGTACTATATATCCAAAATTCAATTGTACTGGAAGGACCCCTTAGACTTTCTACTGGTTTGTTTGGTAGAATCAGAAACAGAGGGGGTCATAAACGAGTTCCATGAAGGAGTGCGCGGAGGGCATCACTCCTGGAGGGAAACAACTTATAAAATCCTGAGGGTAGGATATTATTGGCCTAAACTTTTCTCACATGTCAACGTCAAAGTCAGAGCCTGTAACCCTTGCCAGTTGTTTGTAGGAAAATAGAAGCTCCCAACGCTACCTCTGGTTCCTGTCAAAACTGAAGCCCCTTTTCAACAATGGGGGTTAGATTTTATAGGTGAAATCAACCCACATTCCAACGCTCAACACAAATGGACCCTCACTGCCACAGATTATTTCACCAAATGGGTGGAGGCTATTTCGATTAGGAAGGCGACTGATTTGGTGGTGATAGATTTCTTGGAAGAGAGCATACTGTCCAGATTTGGCTGTCCCCAAAAGATAGTAATGGATAATGCCCAGGCATTCAAGTCTATGGAAATGGTCATATTTTTCCAAAAATATAACATCGTATTGGGCCACTCCACAACATATTACCCTCAAGGTAATGGGTTATTTGAATCATCAAATGAAAGTTTAATTACCATAATTAAGAAGGTGCTGAGCGAAAACAAAAGATCTTGGCATGTACACTTAAAGTACGCTTTATGGGCAAATCGGATAAGTACGAAGAAATCCATTGGTACTTCTCCTTTCCAAATGGTATACAGGACTGATGTGGTATTACCTATAAATCTGGCGCTCCCTATAATGAAGCTCTGGCAAGATGAGAAAGAAGAGCCAAACGACGCCACAAGAAGAATAAATCAGCTGATTGAGGTCCAACAAGGCATGACTGAGGTGGACACAAGGATGTAGAAATACCATGACAACATGAAAGCGTTGTTCGATCATAAAGCCCAAAATAGGGATTTCCTCCTCGATGATTTGGTTTTGAAATGGGATGCTAGGAGGGAAGATTCGACAAAACATGGTAAATTTGATCATATCTGGTACGGACCATTCAAAGTCTCATCTTCTAAAGGGAATAATTCATTTCTTTTAGAGAATTTGGATGGTAAAACTCTCAGCGCCCCTGTCAATGGGCGTTATTTAAAGCACTATATGAAATAAATGAGTTCCAAATCTCCATTGTATATACTGGTTTGTGTTTTCCTTTTTCTTTTTTATAAACTTTTTTGTAAGTTCACTTTCATCATGAATAAAACAGGCTGTCGATTTCCTAGAAGTAGAGACATAAATTTTGACACACAAAATCCCATAAATCTTGAAGACCTGATACTCTTCATTTTGTTTCATACAGGCCTCCGAATTATAGCCCAAACTGCAAAAGGAGAAAGGGACGGTCAGGTATTAGGAAATTGACCCACCCGAAATAGGTGACAAATATTTTTCTTTTAAAGGAGAACGAAGTGGTAAGGCCAAGGTATGAATTGCCTAAGTATCTGGTTTTCAAACGAACATCACTTAAAACATAGAAGTGGTCTCACAAGTACGTTGTATTTACCTGAGTCAGGATTGCATGATAACATCCAGGTTTTTGAGGTCCATAGCCTTCTTTGTTTCCCTTTTTCATCCTTGGTCCTCTCTCCTTAAGCTCTGATACCTGCCCATACCATCCACAGAGGAAAAGAGGTTCCACTTCAATTTGGGAAACTGATGAACATCTCAGGAAGTAAGCTGATCTTCACGACTTCTCGATCCCCTGCTGAACAAAGCCATTCGTAGGTGGATCCTAACTCTCGTAGGTCTTTTAACAGGTTTCAAATGGTTAAATCTTGCTCAAAAGAAGACCCCTGGAAATGAATTATCCCCTATTTTTCTGCGGACTAGGGCATTGTGAAGGTTAAGAGAAATTTGGTCCAGATCACTCAAAGAAAGTTGACAAGCCTCTGTAACGAATATACACAAATATCACCCCTGGTATTTTTTTTTTATGCCAATTGATTGCCCCCACTCCACTTTTCAAAAGTAAAGTATAAGACAGATGGTGAAAGTAAACTCATAATTGATTGCCCCCATCTAGTCCAAAGAGATGATGAAAGGCAATTCATAAAAATGATTGCCCTCATCTCAACATTTAAATGCAAGATTACAGTTTGGAGTGGTGAAAGGAAATTCAATAAAGGGAACCAGATAACTTCACCGGGGTACTGAACAGGCTCGCTGGCAGTGAAGCAATATCTAAGATATTCTGTAAGGCTGTCATACTTAAATTATACTACACTCTGGTAATCAACATTTTTGAAATCGGATCCACAACTCAAGTTCATGCAGGTATCCCCGATTAAAAGCATGGAATTTAATTTTTTTGATGCAAGCTAAAACCTACCGTATCTGTTAATTTTCCTAATATTGATTGGACCATCTTAAGAAACTCCGATTTCAGTCTCGAGGAAGAGAAAGTTACCGAATGGTCTGCGATCAAGTTTAGGAAGAGTTTTGAGTTTTTGAAAGTTTCGGACTTAAAGTCGAAACCTAAATTTTTCCTCTGCACCCCCTTTCCAAATGAAGTTTCACTGAAGAAAACTGATGACTACATGTACCCCTTCTTAGGCACTTGGTCTTCTGTCCTTCTCATTCCACAAGGAGACGAGATCCCTAGTTGGAGCCTATGTTGGAGCCGCCTTTCTCTAAATACATGAAATGTTATACTTAAGCCCAAAAAGGTTGGTTTTCGGGACTTCGTTTGTTTCACGTTTCTCCCCCCTAAAGTCGCAGTATCCCGACGTGCGAAATGGCAAAAACCTTCCTAAGTTTAATCACCATTACTAAAAGACTAAGCGAGGCTTATCATCTCTTAGTACCTCATACCCTCACTCTCAGGAGTTACGCGTTGAACGTTTCTCAAGCCTCCAACTTGCGAAGTCACGAAGTTGTGTTAAAGTTACCTAGGTTAGTATCAAGAACAAGTCACTTTAAACCCTAGTTAGTCACTATCGTGATTTCACGACTTGGCGATTGTTTCCCCAAAGGGAAACACCTTCGTAACCCCGATCCACAAAGTCACGATTTTCTTTAATTAAGCATGGATTAATTAAAAGGCTTAAGTCAAATCACTTCTAATCTATTAGCTCACACCATTGCGATTTCGGGTTTTTAAGGTTCAGTGGCTAGGAGCGAAAACACCTGATGTGCTGAGCACCGAAAAGGGGATTAGCAACTAAGTGCACCAAATTGAAATAACTAAACAGAATTAATTAACACCTTAAACAAACTTTAACACACATAGTTTACGGATGAAGTCTTGAATGATCCTGCGTTTTTCAATGTTACGACTCGTCAAGCATTTATGGCATTTATTTGAATTGCAGTAAGGTGATAGATAGTAAGAACTCTTTTTTTACTTCTAAATCTTTCTATTAAACGATTTGACCGTTCTGTTGGCAAGGACACCCATGGGTTTAAATGACCAAGATAGAGAGTTTTTCCTTCATTGTTTCAATTTTCATTCCTATTTGCACGCAGATCCATTTCACCAGGATAGCAGCTGTTTGTGTTTTTCAATTTTTTCGACAGGAGGTCCAGTTGCAAGTTTCTCTATCATGGCTCCACGAAAAATTCCCAAGGAAATTGTCGAGAGTTCAGACGTTGTTTTCGATACCTCACCCCGAAGTTTTAATTCTGTCAAGACATGGTCATATGTTTCCAACATTCTGCAATCCAAGTCGGTAAACTGTTCGGATGATTTTAGCGACAACGAGAAGGATGACTTATCAACCAAATAAAAAATTTTCACTCAAGTAGAGATGCAAAAAATAACGGCGAGGCCCCAACTTCTTCCCTATTGTGATATGATCAGGTGGGCGCTGGACCATGTGGACATCCTGACCAGGACGATTATCAGCGAATAGAAGGTAACGATTGGGACTTTCAGGCCAGAAGATTTGCGGGAAATGTATAAATTGTCACCCACACCAAACCTTACTCACAATGCTGAATTTTTAGAAAGTTTCAAGAAGAAGGAGTGCGAGCAGGATGCACAAATTTTATCCGATCTGATCAAAGATTGGGTCTCACACCCCGCAAAATTCAGGGCTGACACTAACCGGATCTATTCAATCTCTTCCTTGGAGCCAAAATTCAAGTACATAGCGATGATGGCCTGCAGGTTGTATGGGAAGGAGGACACTACCCATTTTTTCCTCCCATGGCTACCGCTCATTCATATAGTTGCTGAGGGTTTCTCCTTCGACTGGGCCAAACTATTTTTTGATAGTCTGACCAGTCGAATTACCGAATATTAAGCACAGAGGGAAAGTAAGAAAGCAACTTCATTCTTTATGTCTGCTTACATCATGGATGCCATTTGCTTCATGACACCCTTCTCACTAATGAACTGGAGCTAGGATCCATCTAATACAGAGCCTATTCATGTCTACCACTCGAAGCTTTGGGAGGATAAATCCAAAGAATTCATCTACGAGATATTCAACTGGGTAATGGTGCCATTACATGTTGCCATTTTTGGCCAACCACTGCCCATTATTTCAGATAGCGTCACGACCAACCTGAGTAGTGTGCCAGATTGGTATATAGAGGCAAAATTTTCACATATCAGGGTTTTCGGCACCTCTGTTCCTCCATATGCTCTACCTCTATTCTTGCTAGATAAGCTATTGTGCCACAATATCACCAGACAAATTGTGCTCGGTGGAATAAGCAAAGAGCTCAAAGGAGTATCAAAAAAGGTATGGCCACCCTTCCCCATTCATATTGTTGCATATTCCTTGTTAGATTTTGGCCATGCCAAAGCTAGGGCTACGATTTTAGAAGAAATGATGTCGGTGGATATTGAGTTCAAGAAGCAAAACCCTAGTAAGGTTGTGAGCAATCACCTGGTGAGTTGTGGCCTGAAGAGATATGAACATGAGGATTCCCCTCATGATGAAATATTCTAGGGTGAGAGGTCCTACTATGAAGTCCTAAGTCAGATTCAATCCCTACCACCTGGAGATATGGCTGATTTATTTAAATTCCACGAGCACCGACGGAGTTGTCTCCCCTAGATTTTACAGGGTGAAACCCCAAAGCTTCTGGTTACACAACAGACGGAATCCAAAGGTTCAAAGGACTCGAGTCCTAACAAGGAGAAGAACCAAGAGAAAACAGGGGAGGCTGGAACCTCAGAGAAAGGAGCCGAAATCCCCTACCAATAGGAAGGAAACCTTGAAAAGTGTACGCCGGGCAAGCAGGTCCAAGGTCAAGTAGAGATACCCTCGCAAGGGTCGGGCGACTCACTATTGCTCATGTCAAACAAGCCGGTCACAGATGTTACCCTAAAACAACCATCCAAGGAAATCGACAGTCCGATTGCTATTATCACACCCTTATAGTTCACAAAGGGGAATCCCAATGCTGGGTGGATTTTCAATGAAGAACTGACACCCATTTCTGTAGAGGAGATGCCTCCTAACAAATTTTTCTTTGATAAAAAAAGGAAGGCCGTGGTGAGGCAAGAATTATATCAAAGAGAGGGCGTAGTGGCTAAAAAATTTAAAATCATGACAGATGGAAAGGCCATGAAAGAGGAAGAATTTGCAGACGAGATAGCAGGAACACTAGGGGCTTATGCTATAGCCAATTAGTACTTAGTTGGAGCTTTGAAGGCCCAGTTGAAACAAAAGAACCTCTTGATCAGTAAGTTGGAAGCTAAAGTGGCTACTGTTGAAGAAAATGCTAGTGATGAGGTGAGAAAAAGCCTTGAGCAAGCCCGAGTAACCGATCTGTAGGAGATCGAGAAACTTAGATTCGACCTTGAGCAGGTGCACCAGTCGACGCAAATTAGCCAAACACAGGTAAGCCAGCAGGGGCAACAAATTATAGATTTACAATCGAAATTGGATGTTGCCGAGAATAAGGTTTTAGACATAAAAATGTTTAGATCCCAAGCTGTTGAAATCTGATAGAAGGTATTAATGGATCACAAAGACTTGCTTGTAAAAGTAGGAACCATTCAAAACCACTTTCAGACGATAGATCAAGTGTTAGAAAATATTTCTTTGAGAGAAAGAGAAGTCGGGGCAGCTCGGGTTGCTTTCCAAGACGTTGTTATAGCTACGACGAAGATAGAGATGGTCGGTAGCTCCAAATTATCCATCATAGAACAAACTAGAGGTAATATCTTACTGAAGGTCTGGGAACATAATATATCAGAAAGTAGGGGGAGAGCTAATGAAGTGATGAATTCTTGTGAGGAAACGTTCGCCTTGATAAGTAAAAGTTTGTTATAACTTGATAAGGAAGGCAGTGCTGGGATGTTGGGCAAAATCAATATAGCTAAACACCTGCTGGACATCAAATAAAACGTGGAGAAAGATCAAGTGGAGATATCCCAGATAAGCCAGGTTGATATGGTCCAAGTGGACAAATGGCTAGTATAGCCAAGTTTACAATTATGCTCTATCATCATGGAAGACCGACAAGTAGGGAAAAGGTTGCCACAGTTGGCGAAGAGTTTTTACACCTTTGAGGCAAGCAACCAAGCAGAGCCTTCCAGGTTGATAGCCCAGTTGGTGGAAAGGTGTGTCATTTGCATCGAGCAGGCGAAGGGGCAAGTTTCTGGTGCTAAATAATGACAGATGTCAACCCGTTCCATTTCTGGAGCTGGAAGAGTAGAGAAAGGACGGTGCTCTTCCCTTACAAGGGAAGACAAAGATGAGGAGATGAAATGCTCCATTTTTTCATTTGTAACTGACAAATTTCCAGAACGATTGAAATTCTAAATGTTCAGAAGTTTGTTTAAATATACATTGAGGAAGAGATAGAAAGGGGCTTTTTTTTGGTGGTAGATTGTAATAGAGAAATTTCTTTTTAGCTAGGATTAATACAAAGCAAATTGAAGACTCCATATTCTGTCAAGATTGAGTTATGTGTTTTTCCTCTGTTATTTCATGCTTCATGTCATTTTTTACATATACATCTTTGATGGATGTTTTAGCTGCAATTTAGTTTGACCTCTACTGTGGTGATCAGGTTCTAGTTATCTAGTTATTTACAATTTTTCCTCTGTATAGACTACTAGCAGGTACAAGACCAATGAATTACTTAGATCTCTACATTATATGCTTTCATCAAGGTATTCCTATCCTTTCTTCTTCTGCTACAGCATGGGATTCCTCTGAAATTGATGCCCCACATTGTTGACAGCTCTATGTCTTCACACTCAGTTTCAAGATTTTAACTAAGTTACGGAAAACGACCTTCAATTTCGTTAAAACCTTCGATTGGCTTCATTGAATTTTCCTCGTATAATCTAAAATTGAAATAATCACTTTAAAACATCAACCCTCTTTTAAAGCTCTGTTCTCCCCATGACTGTACCCATCGTAAGACAACCCAACATCAAACTCGGCCTATCGGATCAAACCAACATCGCTTTGAATCTTTTCGATACCATACTTAAGACTGCCATCCCCTAGACAGAGCTCAAACGTTTATGGGCTGCCATCGGATGGGATATCAACATTCAAGAATATTTGGAAGCTAGACAAAGACAACTCAGAGATCAGCCATAGATTCATTCCCCGAAGTTGTTTCTTCCCCTTTTTTCTTTCTTTCTTTCACTCACTTTAGATGCTTATACTCTACATTTTATAGCCTCAAGTGTAGACTCAGGAACAACACCATCAACCTATAACTATCACTATACCATCAACCTGTAAATGATCATCAAAATATGTTATAGTACCAAAACATGTACCATACCATGCACCAACTATGTACCAACAAATGTAGTATAACATGCATCAATCATGTACCATAAGATATGCCAAATGTATATACCATAACATCAATAAAGTCCTTGGGCCACTAAATTTTCCTTGTATGTGTCCACCTCTCTGTTAGGAAATATCTTCTTTCTGAATAACCACTTGCTAGTAGTTAATCATGTATCCAATCATGTACCATGTACTAGAGCATAAATAATTTATGAAACCGATACCATATACCATAGCATCAACCATGTATAGACATTTACCATATCATCAATGAAGTGCCTTAAAGAACCAAAGCATGTGCCTCATGCATATGCCATCATACATCAAATGTATACCTCAACCATACATCCACATCTCAAAGATAGGTATCTAATAATGAACCATAACAGTCATGTCATAACAAGATACAAGAGTATACCTCAATCAACCATGTAGCCAAGATGTACCTCAATCATGTGCCAAGACAAACATACCTCAAGCATGTACCATACCACAACCGAGTATGATCTTCAAAACAAGCTCATAATCATACATATACCTTTGTAGCTGATCTGATACACAATAGTGCTGACCTTTAAGCTTTCCTCCGACCTTAGGGACATGGTACAAGCATTACCCCCCAAATTTGTCTTGTCCTCGCGGGACTAAGACATGATGTCACGTGGGGCCTCGCGTGACAAGCATTGTGAAACCCACGGAATGCCTCGTGGGACACTAGTAGTCTGACCTACAGGGGTCAACCAAACTAGGGTTTCCTCAAAAAATTTCACTCTCCTTTACAATTATGAAAATCACGCACTTTTCACTTGTCGCTACCTCAGATTTCTCCATTGCAAACTTGCCAAATAGATCACTAGTTCACTAGAAGATGTTCAATATAATTAGTGAGTGAGTGTGTTTATTGTAGAAATTTCGATACAAATTAATGTATTCCTGCGATTCTCCTGATCTAACAACTACCACAACATGTTAAATACAGAATCGCTTCTACTATTATTGCGGAAACAATTTAAACCACGATCTCAACCACAATGCACAAAGTGAAATATCAATAACACACAACACAGAAGTTTT
>JASDQU010100053.1:526609-539132 GCA_032191745.1 Picea mariana | reverse complement strand
TTCACCAATTCCTTTTCTGAAGTGATCTCTTCAATAGCTTGTAGTTGATCTCTTAGCTGGGAGATCCTTACAAAGTATGATGTTATGTTGTCGTCATCATTCATCTTCATGTCACGGAGCTCATTCTTCAGACTCATAACTTGTCTAATGTTTCTGACTGAGAAGAGATTTGTTAGGGCATCGTACATCTTCTTCGACAAGTCAAGATGGGAGATGTAGGGTATCAAGTGGTATTTTATGGAATCCACTATGATACTCATGGCATTGATGTCAACGTCTTTGAACTTCTCCATAGCTACAACGTTCTGCGGTTCCTTCTCTTCTCCTTCTTTAAACTCTGGCTTCACGATCTTTCCTTTCACAATATCTAGTACTTTATTCTTGGCAAGGATGAGGTCAATCCTTGTCTTCCACGCTCTAAAGTTAGAAGCTCCATCTAACTTGTTCTTAGACTTCATAGAGTTCATCATGGCTTGCTTGACTTGGTCAAACCCTAGATTTGACCAGAAATCCAAACTTCACGTCTTGGCCTTCTGAGAGTACCAGGAGATGCGCTGGGCTAGGGTGCATTGATCTATCCGGAGCTTAGGTCAATCTTGTCACTTAAGGTGCCTCGACAAGAGGTTTAGGGTTTCTGCAACTGCTTCTGCTAGTAACCCTAGCTGCAGTGCTTTTGGAAGCTGCTCCTGCTAGTAACCCTAGCGGCAGTTCCTCAACGAGCTCAATGTCTAGCGGTTATGTTTCCTTCCAGCGTTTTAGGCTGACTGAAGGGGTGTGGGCCCATAACCTGTTAGAATATAGAAGATGGTGTGCTCATTTTACCATTGACGATACCCTCGTCACCCAACCACAGGCCGAAGCCTCCCTCCGAGCACCTTAACCTTGACTGAGAATTCCTCCGGAAGCAAACCCTAGGCTAGATAGCCAAACAAAGAGTAGCGCATCAATCCCCGAGGATAGCGCATCACAAAAGCTGATCAGATAGTCCCAAACCCTAGCCAAGAGATATCCAAGCCAATACTGAAACTAGCTGCTGCTGCACCTGCACCTGCAACCCTCCTCCAAACCTGCGCACCAGACTACAACTGCAGTGCGCACCAACTAGGAAACTGCTGCGCATAACTGCTTTGTCTGCAACTGCTGAGATGTGACAAATGAGAACTGGCGCCCTATATTTATAGTAATCCTGCCAGTTTACTGGGGCCGACTTCTCTTTCTGGGTATGTGTCTGTTCAGTATATTATTATTAATTCTGGTCGACTTCTTCTCTTGGAGGCTAATAGGCTAATATAAATTATATTCTTGAGCCGACAAGGCTTCTAGGGTTATTATCCAATTCATTAGGTTTTCTCTTGCTTCCTGGAGTCTTCTATTCTCGTCAGGTTCACATGTAGAGGTAAATACCTCCCGCAGCTACCATAAGATTAACATGGTCCAACCCATCCTCTAATCGACCATCCTCCTTGATGAACAAACTAGGTAATCAAGACAATGACTCAACGTTTCCAAAGCCAGGAACTCCATGGCTTGTAACAGGTCTTCCTCGAGGGTAGCGATAATGACAAAAAATTCCTTTCACAACAACAATGTAATCAACAATCCCAACACCTTGAAGTTGAAAAACATGGATCCGAACAATGAGTTGGGCATGGCTCTTACGCTGGCTCAACTTAATGCTTTCTCAAGGTCTCTTAGGTTCATGATCTTTATATGATTCAATAGATCAACTAGTCCCATAACAAGCAACATATTGGTTATAGATTTTTGATATGTTGATGCCATAGGCTATATCGATGGCTAGAGTGCATACATACACCCAGTGGAAACAACACATTTTTATTACTAAAGGATCTATTCCACATGTTCTTTGTTATTTGAATTTCTAAAGCGTGTCCATATTAAACATCTTAAACATATTAGACTTGATTTATTTAGCTATCTATCGGTCACAAAATTTTATCGTGATGAGGTAAATAACAATGTAAAATCCCATGCTATGGTGAAGTGTCAAAGCTCGTGTTCCTAATCTTTCAAATTAAAACTTTAACAACTCATCCAAGCTTCAAGCAACGACATGCATGGCAAGCATGAGCAACGTTAAAGTGACGATCATATCACCAACCACAACTATACCTGAAATGTATAATCCAAAATATGAATTAAAGTCTATATATGCACGAAGAAAGGCAGGGCAACTCAAGTTGAAAATATTTTTGTGTACAACTATTAAAATCAAATGAAAACACAAAGCACAACAACTACAAATTAGCATAGGCTCAACATACCTGGATTTATTTTGAAAAGGGGAAAACATGTGAAGTGTTGATGTCAATATTTGTTAGACAGTATTAGAGAAATAAGGTACTCTCGACTTGACTTTACAAAATTAGAAAAAAAGGATGGTCTCCAAATTTTAGATGGTTAAAACTACATTTTTTTTCATTTCTTCACAGATAACATCTCCTTAGTGCATTTAACGTAATCAAGTGCATCTTAGTTTCTCCAAAATGTCGTGAAGGTGTTTTTGATGTACTTAGCTTCTTAGAAAAGTGTGTGCTTCATAATGTTAATTGCTTTGATCTATGTAGTCTTCACTAAATATCTGCACTCACTAGTTGATGCAAGACCCCTTGAACTTGTTATGATACCTTGTTGTTTCAAACAAATTGCTCTAATAGACTTTCTCTATTGGTAGGGATTTGTTGCCCTTTGCAACTCGCCTTGTTGGACTTCAATTTCTCTTAAATTTCTTTATTAGGTTCCTTTATTTTCAACAATAATTCCACCTTGATGTTAAATGGAAGATATTAATAAAATAAAGTAACACATCTTTGAGAATTTTATATTTTGAGATTTCTAATTTATATAAAGGATATGTTATTTAAGAGTTATACTTTACATTAGGCATTACCCATTAGGTGAGATGGCAACTAGTTTTCTATAGGTGCTTTGCAACCCTGTGACATGTTGGAGGCAAATCAACATGCATGTTTCATTTATTCTTTTAGTTCTATAGATGGTGGATGGTAGTTTTCTATAGGTGCTTTGCAACCCTGTGACATTTTGGAGGCAAATCAACATGCATGTTTCATTTATTCTTTTGGTTCTATAGATGGTGGATGGTGAGGATTTGTGGTTTTGCTCTACAATTACCAACAGTCCAAGGGCCTACTAATGAGTGATTTATGATGGGTCAATGGAACTAAGACCAAAGTAATTGTAAAGTTTGAACCTCCTACTCCAAAAGAAAAAGTTAATACATTACACTTTGAGCTAAGTTTATTGTCTTTGAAAATATGTAATTCACTTTTTTTTTTTCCACAGAAAATTACTCTTTATATTTATATTAAATATAAACTATTCACTTACAAGATGTCCTTTCTTACTTATGTCAAAAAGATCATAAGTAAAGTCACTAAATCCCATTACATCGCCAAGATAAGATCGCCAGGCCATAAAAGCAACTACTACTTTTCACATAAAAAAAAGACAACACTTCTTGAAACAAAATATAAAGTGTCTGGATCCACAAAATCCCTGGCTGATCACAAAAACCTACATAACAATAAGACATTACAACAGAGCCTCAAACTGACACAAAAAAGGGGAAGTTGTACAACCCCAAATATGTAATTCACTTAGATCTCAAGTGGCACTGTAATCACATTGTCTTTCTTATAATTTTCAATTGACAACATTTTCTTCTAATCTACACATTTTTGTTACATTCAAATAAATATTATAAAAAGTTGTTTTAGTCGTGACATACAAGATAGGTTGGTGAAATTGGAGTATTATTATTGTCTTTGCGAAGATTTTACTTTCAAAAAATTGGCATGTTCACTCATTACAAGTTAGCATGCCCACAAGCAAAAGTATTGATTATTGGTGGTTGTCATCACCATAATATCGAGTCAAATGGTCTCATGCCCTTATATAATGTGTATAAAAATGCCAACCTCTTTCTAAATGATTATTGGTTCATACATAAAAAAAAAAAATTAACAATTAAATTTCCATAAAAAAAGTTCAAAATAATAGTCAAGGATTACTAAAGTAATACTTAAAAAACGATTTTTTTTTTATTAATAACGATGAATAGACTCTACCTAGGTTTACATAAAGAGAATAGTAGCATAGGATAACCTCGAAAAGAAAAAAAAATGGTACATAGCTTCCTCATAGTATACATTATTAAGTATACTTGACAACAAAACAAAGATTCACAATTACTTACTTCAATTGTAGAGGAAGTTTAAAATGTCTTTGTTGAGATGTAAACTTTTGTTTGGCAACTAATTTGAGTTCACGGGTTTCAGTAATGAATGGAAGTAACTTGTCTAGCCTTCAATTTAAGTTAGTATAAAGGTTTTTTCCAAGTTCATTGAATTATTTTCGATCGGCAACTAAATACATTGTTGTAGTTAAATTATCTATTTCACATCACACTAATCCATAAAACATTTATTTTACATCACACTAATACATGAAAGGTTGTTAGAGATCCTAAAACTCGATTAAAATGCACAAAGAAGTAACTCACAACATGCATTTATCAATGCATATTTCCAAACATCACAAAAGTCAAAATAGCTTTAACCTACTCTGAAGTTGAAATTAAAATATCAATGATTTCTCCTTTGAGATCCCTTCACTGCCACTTCTTGTACTTAGCCTCTACCATGGGAGATCTCCCTTTATTTGCACATACATAAAAGCAACTAAGAGGCTTAAATGTCGTAAGATCGTTAACCAAATCAGTGTTAAGTAGTAACAATGAAACAAGGTAGTGGACAACAAATTACCAAGAATAATAATGACACTTTATAGTTTAAGGGCATAAGATGTTATTATAGACACCGACTCAAGGGTAAATGAAGAAGAGAAATATTAATGTGAAACAAAATCCCAACACAAGGATATGCCACTATAACAAGATAACATGTAACATCATATAGAGAACAACCACAAGCCAAGCACTCACTCATAATACACAACACCAAAACCATTAATGATATTAATACTAAAATGAAACAAAATATTGTCACATCAACCTCTAACAAATGGAGAAAAACAAGCAAATTTGAGTTGACATATTGTCTCTATATGGTCAAGTGGGTGGGATTCCTCTTATAGTAACCCATGTACCAATCTAAAAAAACAATGTACCAATGTCTCAAACACCTCATGCATGATTAGAAGTCATGTACTTGTAGAATTCATATATAACTTAAGTTAAGTGCCCTCTTATCATAAGAAAAAGACTCAATAGCATGGAACCAATCCAAGTCTAAGGGTATATATTTTAGGGGTATGTATTAACTATTTTCTATTGTATATTAGCCATGAAAGAGTAAGTTATTATGCTATAAAATAGCTAGTGATACAATGAGATTAGTGGATAGTATTTGGGTGTTTGCAATTCACGTATTCGATTCAAAAGATCACTAATATTAATATATATTAATATTTATTACTTTGTGAAAAAACAAAAATCAATATACTTATAATTAATTACAACATGAGGGTGTGTTTTATGACACTCAGATAGTTGGGGAAGGAGTCTTGTTTTATGACACTGGATAGTTGGGGACGGAGTCTTGTTTTATGACACTGAGATAGTTGGGGAAGGAGACTATTTTGAAAAGACTCAGTTAATTTATTAATGATTTTTTATAAGAAAACGAAGTTGTGTAATTTGCAATTACTGTTATTTTTATTTTATATTAAATGTAAGAACAATTTGAGTTGTGATTTGGGGAATAAAGTAATATGATAGCAAGCACAATCTTAGGCCTACCTGACCCGAGGACCTATCAACTTCCTAGTGTGCTTAATCTTAAAACACACTCTACAAGGTTATAAAAACCCTTCATTAACTTCATAGGCTCTACTTTTACTAACCTATCTCTCTAACTAGGTTCTTCACACCTATACTTTGTTGCCTTTAACTCTTCACATGACCACTCACAAGACCCGACCTCTTTCACAAAACATGAGACCTCGACACATGACCAAGATCATATCGCAATGGTAGACCAAAGTAACATTGTACCTTTAGCCTTGAGTGTGATGCCACTCAATGGTTGACACCTGACCATCCATCGCACTCCCAAGGCATTCTTAACTTCCTCTCTCTTCTGGCTGCGATATGAGTTCTCCGCCGTCCATCTCTATGCTCTAGAAGGTGATTTGATTTCGTCCACTCACGCATTCCACTGGTTAGCAAGCATTCATTTGACCATCACTGACCTTCCTCATCAGCATCTGGCCTTCCAACTCATCACTTGGACTATTCATCACTGCCTCCATACTGTTTGATCAAACCAAGAGTGCACAACATCCACACGATTTTCTGTCTATAATGCATTCAATTCTTCTATGAACTCCAACTTACCTCTGTGTGCAACTTTGTTTCAATTTCTCTAATCAATACATAGGAATCTCTTGAACCAAATCTTCAAGGTTTACATTGGTTCCACTCTTTCGATCTCCATTACTTCAACTGAATATTAACGAATATATATTGACAATTATCATCTCTTCACATCGCATAATAGGATTTCAATCTCTAGGGCTTCTACAAATTCGATCCCTTCCAGATTCTATTCTTCCTTCTATTCTTACTGGCTCCAACCTTCATTTCGTCCTTCTAGAGATTACTATTCTCCGCTCATTGATCTACTGTCAATGAATATACGATTACTCTGTTCACGGAGTAACTTCCCAAACCAGCTTGCACATGCGTCGAATATGCACTGATACTCTGTTTACCAGGTTATGATTAAGCTTTGATAAACTTTTGCAGGGTTTAGAACTACAAGTTCTACCCAAATGCAATCTTTATCACTGATCTGGAATTCTTTTCAGAATTCTACCCAGCTCGCCTCTAGAATTGGAATCAACTAATGATTCTACCCCATTCATTCATTGCCAGTATGGCATGCACCTAAATGTATCTTTTACACAGAACTACACTATTCATCAACATCATTCAAGCATATAATATACAGAATGTAAAGAACAATCACACATGGTATATTGATGAATCTGTTATCTTCATTAACGTAATGAAAAACTGTACATGCATGATTTCAAAGAACCTCACCTACCCTAGCTATGGCCTGTTAATCCTTCAATTGGCCATCTTTCTCACTACCGAACTCTCTCTCTGAGTTCTGCCCTTTTTGGCTTACAAAACTCTCTTTTTTTTTAAACCCTCAAGAAACTTTCTGTCTCCCTTTCGAGAGTTACTTCATTCGTCCTTTACAAGACCGAGCTTCCCCAGCTCTTCAACTGATTCTATTCTTAGAAAAGTTGCACCTACTCAACTGCTTTATGAGTCATCCCTACATTCCAGGGATTGGTTACATGACTCAATGCCTTCATAATTACTCTTTAAATGACACCTACCATTAAGCATATATTCTATCTATTCTTATTAAGGAATAAAATGCTTTATACATGAGATTTTTTTCAAAGGCCCCTCCTTGGGCTGAGGTCAAGATCTAGAAGTCTATCTAGACATTCATGGTTTAGTTTGGAGACTAACGCTCTTGCATCAGACTCCCAAGGTAGAAAGAAGACACGATCACTTGATCATGTACCTTCAGTTTTCAACTTTCCTGTATCTCAAATTTGAATTTGTTGTTGTCCATAAACTATATTACCTTCGTTATCCCTCAGTTGCAATCTTCCAGGCTCCCATATTTTATATTGTAGAGCTCCATTGCCTTCACTTTCCCTGTTCTTCACTTTCCAATCATTCCTGCAGTAGATTACTTGCTTAATTTTGTTGTCGCTTTCCTTAGGGATTTGCATTAGGCTCCATAATTCAGCTATGGCTTTCTCTAATTCAGATTTCTGTTGCAAGCTAAAATGATCTTCATTACTTTTCCATAACATTATGTTGCACTTTATCCATTCATCACTAAATTGTTGTTTTCCTTTTCCAACTTTCCTTGCTTCAACCTCTGCTGCAAATACTGTTGTAGATATTGCTTTGGACGTTGTTGCAAACATTGTTGTAACATACTTACTTACTCTCCCACGTATACTAGCAATCATATCATGAATATGTGTACTAGCATCTACTCTTGTCTCAGACAAAGCTTGAGACATTTCCTTCTCATTGATTGGAATCCTTTTCAACAAACTTTTCAGCCATTCATTTTCTACTTGTCTCATATCAAACACATCATCTGTATGTTGCATTGCAGTTTCAACATAACTCTCTTCTTCTTCCTTGACAACATTCTATAACTTTCCTTCAGCTTCTTGACTGAATCTAGTAACCAATTCTGCCTCTTCCAGTTCTAGGACTGATTCCTCTTTAGCCTGAGACAAAGCTACCTCACTTTCATCCTCATTGCTATCTTCTTCTTTGTCACAAGTCCAGTCTTTTTGAGGTTCTAATTCATGATTTGACTTAGATTTCTCCAACAGGTTCTCCAACAATTAAAATTCCTTGTCAGCTTCTTCAAGCACTGTATCTTCAGGCTCGACATATTCTTCTTCATTATGCTTTGTTGAACAAACTTCAGCTTTACTTGAGATAACTCCAAAAGATAGATTGTCTTCTATACAACCTACAAACACATTCAAATGGTCAACATTAAACTCACAAGACCCAATGGTCTTGTTTGATGACTCAATCACCAAATCTTTCTCTAGATGGTCCAACTCTTCTATCAGATTTAGAAAATCCGCAATGGTCTTCTTCTCTGCTTTCTCAAGCATAGCCTTTGATTGCTTGATGTCCTCCTTTGCTTCCTCTTGTTCTCGGCCATCATCATAAGCCAAGCCTTCCCTACTTTCAGATTTTGCTACATGCTGAAAAGAAACAGTTTCCCTGAGCTGTGCATGTGCATTGACATGAGACCCAACTGTCCCACCTTCTTTCAAAATAGAATTAAGATTCTGCCTATCCTCTTCCTTCTTCAAGACAATATCATAAAATTTCTTTTCTTCACCTGCAAACATACACAAAACATCAGCTTCAAAACATTGAGACCTCTTGGTCTCACTTGAAGCTTCAGTCTCTGAGACTTCCCTCAGATACTCTCTTGCCTTGAGTATCTCTTCTTCACATTGAGCATTCACCATTTACTCTTTTCTTTTCTGTAGCCTATGCCACATCTTTGGTCTTCCTCCTCCTTCTGTAACAACTCCATCAATACTCCTAGACAGACTTCTATCTCAACCTTCTCCCTCGCATACTCTTCATCACTCATCTGCCTCCATATGCCATTGACTATGGTATCTTCTTCCTTCACTTTGTCGCTGCCTCCTGAACCTCTACTATGACTCTTGATAGTCATCTTCTTGAGTTCTTTTCACTCTTTATGAGCTACACTCACAACTCATCTACTCTTGAGGACACGCCTGTCCTCTTGTATTTCAACCTCAGTTGAAGTACTAGGTTCTGGCCACACCTCTTCTTTCTCCTAGAAACCCTCACTAGCTTCCTTCATCACTACTCCCAAGGTTATGATCTTCTTGCTGAGATGTCTTCACTTTTGCTGCTGCCACTTGCATGCAAACTCTTCTTCTTTACAGACTATTGTTGGTCTGTCTTCTCACCTTCACAGAACACTCTCTTGTTCTTGTGTTCTTTCTCTCTTCACCAGAGTAAACTTACTCTCTTCTCTCGCTCTGATACCAATTGATACCAAGCACAATCTTAGGCATGCCTGACTTGAGGACCTATCAACTTCCTAGTGTGCTTAATCTTAAAACACACTCTACAAGGTTATAAAAACCCTTCATTAACTTCATAGGCTCTACTTTTACTAACCTAGCTCTCTAACTAGGTTCTTCACACCTATACTTTGTTGCCTTTAACTCTTCACATGACCACTCACAAGACTCGACCTCTTTCACAAAACATGAGACCTCGACACATGACCAAGATCATATCACAATGGTAGACCAAAGTACCATTGTACCTTCGTCCTTGAGTGTGATGCCACTCAATGGTTGACACCTGACCATCCATCGCACTCCTAATGTATTCTTAACTTCCTCTCTCTTATGACTGCAATATGAGTTCTCCGTCATCCATTTCTATGCTCTAGAAGGTGATTTGATTTCGTCCACTCACGCATTCCACTGGGTAGCAAACATTCACTTGACCATCACTGACCTTCCTCGTCAACATCTGGCCTTCCAACTCATCACTTGGACTATTCATCGTTGCCTCCATACCGTTTGATCAAACCAAGAGTGCACAACAGCCACACGATTTTATGTCTATAATGCATTCAATTTCTTCTGTGTAGGAACTTCAACTTACCTCTGCGTGCGACTTTGTTTCGATTTCTCTAATCGATACACATGAATCTCTTGAACCAAATCTTCTAGGTTCACATTGGTTCCACTCTTTCGATCTCCATTACTTCAACTGAATATTAATGAATATATATTGACAATCATCATCTCTTCACATCGCAGAATGGGATTTCAATCTCTAGGGGTTCTACAAATTCGATCCCTCCCAGATTCTATTCTTCCTTCTATTCTTATTGGCTCCAACCTTCATCTCGTCCTTTTAGAGATTACTATTCTCCGCTCATTGATCTATTGTCAATGAATATACGATTACTCTGTTCATGGAGTAACTTCCCAAATCAGCTTGCACATGCGTCGAATATGCACTAATACTCTGTTTACCAGGTTATGATTAAGCTTTGATAAACTTCTGCAGGGTTTAGAACTACAAGTTCTACCCAAATGCAATCTTTATCACTGAACTGGAATTCTTTTCAGAATTCTACCCAGCTCACCTCTAGAATTGGAATCAACTAATGATTCTACCCCATTCATTCATTGCCAATATGGCATGCACCTAAATGTAGCTTTTACACAGAACTACACCATTCATCAACATCATTCGGGCATATAATATACAAAATGTAAAGAACAATCACACACGGTATATTGATGAATCTACTATCTTCATTAACACAATGAAAAACTGTACATGCATGATTTCAAAGAACCTCACCTACCCTAGCTATGGCCTGTCAATCCTTCAATTGGCCATCTTTCTCACTACCGAACTCTCTCTCTGAGTTCTGCCCTTTTTGGCTTACAAAACTCTTTTTTCTTTTAAAACCCTCAAGAAACTATTTGTCTCCCTTTTGAGAGTTACTTCATTCGTCCTTTACAAGACCGAGCTTCCCAGCTCTTCAATTGATTTCTTATAGTTCAGCTACTAATTCTATTCTTAGAAAAGCTACACCTACTTAACTGCTTCACGAGTCATCCCTACATTCCAGGGATTGGTTACATGACTCAATGCCTTCATAATTACTCTTTAAACTACACCTACCATTAAGCATATATTCTATCTATTCTTATTAAGGAATAAAATGCTTTATACATGAGATTTTTTTCAAAGGCCCCTCCTTGGGCTGAGGTCAAGATATAGAAGTCTATCTAGACATTCATGGTTTAGTTTTTTTAAGATTTATTCTATGAGAATGCCAAATAAACACTGTGTACTTGTATTTCTGCTTAAAATAATTAATATAAACATTTTTTCTTGGCAATTTTGTTTTTCAAATAGTTACATCAAAAATATGTTTTGAACCTACCTAATCATGGTCGTAACTAGCTACTCATATGAGGTTCAAATTGAATACGAAACCTCATATCTTCATATGTGTGGGTCATCAACCTAAACCAAAATTAGAATACTATTTATTTTCTTAATGATGATATAATTGTTTATACTTTTATTTACCAAACAAATATTAGAGGATGTTGAAGTTCATTGCCCATATCTATGGGTTGTTTGGATGCCACAAACTTGAGATTTGTAGTCAAAGTTAGTGGTCTCTGTAGAAATTTCGATACAAATTAATGTATTCCTGCGATTCTCCTGATCTAACAACTACCACAACATGTTAAATACAGAATCGCTTCTACTATTATTGCGGAAACAATTTAAACCACGATCTCAACCACAATGCACAAAGTGAAATATCAATAACACACAACACAGAAGTTTTACCGGGGAAAGCGTAAAGCTAAAAACCCCACTATCATATATTATGAATCATGAAACAATCTCATACAAAGCTCTAATCCAAGAGCTCTCAGTACAATACAATCGTCTCACACTGTCATACACAAATTAGCAAATGCATGTGCCAATTTCCGTGACCAGACAACCTGCCTCCTCTGCACAAACTCTGCAATCCGAATTCTCACAATGTATCGAATGAATCATTTGCACATGCTCATAAGCATATCCAATGCATGTGTGAACAACTCACAACTGATAGCCAACTGTCCCTTTCACCTATTATCTCAACTGGTGTCCATTGGAATGACATGCATGTAGTTAATCGTGGCAAGTATTTAGTTGCATGCGAGTTTAACTGATTGTGAATTAATGAATAATTAATTCACTGAACTCGCACTAATACAACTATGCTTAACTCACTTAACTACACTTACAATTCTGTTACAATTCCAAATCACTCAGTTATGAATGAGATAATAGATTAATATTTAT